>VUQG01013428.1:6095-21224 GCA_015106755.1 Etia nguti
ACCATAAATGCTGTTTTTTTTTTTTTTTTTTTTTTTTTCCTTTTTAATTTTTTTTTTTTTTTTTTTGTTCTTTTTTTTTTTTTTTTTTTTTTTTTTTTTTTTTTAAATACTCTTGAAGTTCAGAGTCTGTCCAAGGAGCAGCCACAGGTCTCAGTTTGTCTGTGATTGGCATTATCAAACTGTTGAACATCTGTAAGGCTTTCTCTGGATTGTCCTTAAATAATATCCTCGACCGGTCAACATGTTTAACGTCTTCACAACATTGAAAATGTTTTACAGTTATTTTCTGGCCCAGTTTAAGGACTTTGGTTTTCATGCTTATTGAAAGCTGTGATCACTGAAAGCTGCAGGTACTGAACCTGCTTTTGGACATAGATCTGCTGCATTGGTAAAAATTAAACCAGTACATGTAGCCACCTTAGTACCATTAGATTTATAAGAAACTCTTCAGTTGTTTTTTTTTTAATTTCAGTTTGAATTTTCTGTCTGATTTATTCATCTGTTAAAATAAAAAAGCTAAAGGAGAAAAGAAGCATCTTAAAAAGTTGTATGGTTAATTTTTTCAGTTTGCGTTTTGTGTATTTGTTTTCATGTTCTCAGATATTACATTTCACTTGTTGTTTTTGTTTATTTGGTTCAGCTGTGTTTTGTTTAGTTTATTCAGATTCAGGTTTTATTCAGTAAGACCAGAAAACTGTAACAAAGACATTAAATGTAACAGTTTTAGCTCCTTTTTAAAGCTTTTTTGTGTCTCTGTTTCTTCTTCATCTCCTCCATGTTTCCACGTGCCGTTGCCGTGCAGCCCGGCGAGCGTCAGTACCCGGGTCAGGTATATGTGACCATCGGTCCCGTGAGGAGGAACCTGCCTTTCGACCGGAAGGACAGCACGGTGACGCTGCTGAAGAACGACCAGGTGCTCATCAACCTGCTGACCGACATCGTCACAGAGAAAACCAGAGCCACCAACATCAAGCCCAAAATCCCGGCGACCTTCAGCCACACCAAGGAGATCAGAGAGAAGGTCAGTGCTCATGTGGTGAAACCTCTCCGCTTTCTATACATCCTTAAATGAGAAATGTCTGATTACTCACGTGTTCTCGGATCGACTTCTCTGTCTGATGGTTTTACTCTTTCTGCTCATCTGCGGGTGGCAGGGTGTCATCGTCAGCCTGAAGGAGAAAGAAGGCGTCATCAAGAGGCAGGACGACACGGAGCTCGCCTTTGAAGCCAAAGAGAACTTCAGCGACGTTGAGTTCACGCAGGAGGACATCAGCGAGGAGGTGGAGTTTACCGTCATCCAGGTGAGGCCGTTAGCTGAGGGTGTGCTCGTGGCCATCGGCGCCATTGTCCGGACCGTTTCAAACATCTCTCTTCTCTTACCGTCAGCTGAGAGCAGGAAAACGAGCCGTCAGGATCCAGCGGGTGAAGGAGCCCCTCCTCCTGACCCTTTGCACCGCCACTGCTACCGCCGCCGGTGACGAGGAGGATAAGACAGAAAACAACGCCAGCGAAGACTGCTTCACCAAGCCAATCAAAACCAGGACCAAGCAGGAGATCGGACCCAGCATGGTGCTGGACACGGAGCTGTACGAGGGCATCGTCAGCCAGACCATCATCGAACCCAAGGTGACCCTGAACTGAAACTTTAACGGTTTTACACTGAAATGAGAAAAAAAGGAAACCTTGGAAACGGTAACTAACGTTTTAATGTTTATTGACCAGTAGATGTCACTAATTGACTTTAAACAGCTGTTAAATGAAAATTAATAAAATCTCCAAATCGGCGCTCAGTATCATCCAATCAAAGTCCCAGAATCTCACTGTGGAGCCAAACTCTTGCTCCGCCTTCTCAGACTGTCTGTTAGTACAGTGACCTCATTAAAAAGGTTCCAACAGCACAAACACGGCCCTCGGGTCCAGTTCAGGTGAAGCTAGCACCTAAAGCTGCCCATGTCACCTTTCACTCAAACAGGCCACACCCCTAATCATGCAAACTGTAAGCCTTAATACAATTTAAACAGGTGAGCTATAGAAACGGTTGTTACACAGGGGAAGTAAGCAGACTTTGTGCCAGGCCGTAAACATGTTTATTTAATAAGCTCCTCCCCCACGTCTCCAGCCCGGCATGCCTGGTTACCCGGGCCAGATCCACGCCAACATCGGCACCGTCAGGACCAACGTGACTTTCGATCATCGAGACTGCGGCGTCACGCTTCTGAAGAACGACCACGTGCTGATCAACCTGCTGATCGACACGGTGACGAGGAAGAGGAGAGCGGCCAACATCAAACCCAAAGTCCCGTTCACCTTCAAATACACCAAAGAGGAGCGAGAGCTGGTAATGCAGCACGCACACTGATGACCTGCCTCCTCCGTTCTGCTCCATTCTGCTTCCAGTCTCTCAGGAGTTGCTGTCTTTCAGGGCATCATCACCTCACTGGGGCCGGAGGTCGGCATCCTGAAGTCGGAGAAGCACTGCGAGCTTCCCTTTGACGTTTGCGAGAACTTCAGCGATACAGAGTTCAACGGTGACGACGTCCAGAAAGAGGTGGAGTTCACGACCATCCAGGTGAGTGCGACGGACCGAACCGAACGGGAATGAGCTGCCGAGAGGGGGCGGGTTTGATCTATCGCTTTGTCTCCATAGGTGAAATCGAACACGAGGGCAATCAGGCTGAGGAGGACGAAGAAGATCGAGGACCCGATCCTGTACGAGCAGAAGAGACGGGAGGAGGAGGCGAGGAAGAAAGAGGAGGAAGAAAGGAAGAAGAGGAAGGAGGAAAAGAATAAGAAGAGGGAGGAGGAGGAGGAGGAGCGTGAGAGGGAGCTGGAGCGGAAGAAGAAGGAGGAAGTGGCTGCAGCGCTGGCAGCTGCCAAAGACAAGGTGAGGAAAGAGCTGCTCGTGGTTGTTAGAGACACTCAGTTCAGGCTGCGACGTCACATTTTGCAGCTCTTACTCAGTCTTTTACACCAAAGTTTCACCTGCCTGCCACAAAAGTCTCTGGGTCTTTTAGAAACCCACAACAGCTAACAGAGGGCGCCCCACGCCACCACCTCAATAATATTATCATTACCTTTGCAAAGTGGGCGGTCCTGAGCATTCAAGCCACTAGTGATGATTGACTGAAATCAGGGGGTTACCACTCATGACTTCAAATCATCAATCAGAGCTTCTTAATTTCATTTTATTTTTTCATAAATCGTGTTAAACCAATTTTTTTTAACCCTGTGTCCATTATCTTCACAAAAACATCACGAGCCACAAATATAAAACTCTGAGGTGTTTCTGAACGCTCGCTGTCCTCCTGACATCCTGCAGTGGACACCGCTCGGCTTCAAAACGAGAGACCCCGACACGCTGGACGACATCAGCAAGGAGCGATTTGAAGGCACCATCCTCAAATCAATTCAAAAACACCCTCCCAAGACAATAAAGAAGGAGCTGGAGGAGAAACAGGAGGCGACTAAGGAGGAGCAAGGAGCTGCAGATGCTGGACAGGTACAACTTCAAAAGCTGTGTGGGAACTGCAATTTCCCTCAAAAACGAAAAGAAAACAGTTTGTTTTCTTTCAGGTGCAAATAAAGGTGGAGAAAATGGAGGAGAATGAGAAGGGAGAGGTGGAGGGAGGACAGGAGGTAACGCTGGAGCTGAAGAAGGAGAAGACAGATGAGGAGGTAACGAAGGAGAAGCCTCCTGAAGCTGAAGTCAAAACCAAATCAGATGTAGAGGTGGGCCGGCTGGTGATGACCATCGACGGCCAACAGAAACAGCTGACCTTTGGCCCCAAAGACCTCCTGACTACTGCCACCATGCTAGATGGTGACAAGGTGAGGATGCTGGACTTTCTTCTTCTGTGTTTCAGACCAGTCGTGTTTATTTGTAAAAATATCATTTTCAAGGTCTTAGCGTTAAGCATCTACATGACGTTTGCTGCTTTTGAACCTGATCCTGAACTGTGTGTCGCCTGCACAGGTGCGCTTCAACATCGCCACCCATCGGGAGACCCAAGAGGAGCGGGCGACTTACGTGGAAATTCTCCACGACTCCTTTGAAGAATCCACTGAACAGCGTCAGCATGTAAGACTTTACGTCAGACTGGTTACTCCCAGCCTCAGAGTTAAAAACTGAACATGGCCTCAGTTTGGTTCTTAGGGTCTGAGTCCAGCTGTCTGCTTCTTTTCCAACCAGGGCATCGTGATCGAGTTCTTGGAGGACTCCGGGCTCATCAAGTGGACTCAGAACCCCCAGCTCTACTTCCACATGTCCGAGGTGATCGAGAAGAAGAAGCTTGAGTTGAACGAGAAGGTTGAGTTCAGCATTGTCCCGGTGAGTCCCTTTGCTGAGGTCTCAGGGTGGAGGGAAAAGTTACAGTAAGTCAGGTAAACTCTAAAGGAGGGTCCAAATATTTCTAAATGGAATTACCACAAGGTGATCTGTGGAGGTCACGCAGGAAAGCACACGAACTGCTCTTTCTGGAAAACAATCGGCTGCCTTTCCGGTGAATCCCTCATCTCACGGACAGACTCCGCCTCGTGCTGGTCCAGGCTCTTCATGTAAAGCCTCCATGCTGTGTCGAGTAGAACAAGGACTACCAGCTGCAGAGGAGGTGGGGTTTATCCAACCACTGGATCAGGGATCTACTTGAGAGGGAGCTAAATGATATTCCAGAACATCTCGCCAAACTGCTGGTAGAGAAACAAGACAGGAAGTGCCGAGGCTTTCTGGTTGGTAGCAACTGAACTTTTGAAATGAAATGAGGGGAAAGGTCTTCAAGAACATCTTATTTTCATCTTTTGAGTCCAGTCTCTCAGAGTTTACCTTTGCAGACCTCTCTGTTTTTCTTTTGATGTTGGTGGTGTTAGATTTAATGTTTCAAGCTTAAACGTGAGAAAATGAAGCGTGTTTGTACGTGTGATGTTCCTGGTGACTTTTCCGATTAAAATAATGTCATGTCATTTCTTTCAAGCATGAAACGGCAGATGGGGGAGTCCAGGCCATCAGGATAAAACGTTACACAGAGAGCGTTTTTCTCCCGGTGAGGAAACTTGGTGGTGTCGGTGCAAACAAAGGAAAGGTGAGGATGATTTGATTTATGTTTACATTAGTCCAGTGTGGACTAACTCTCACTAGTTCTGTTGGTAATTTATGTCATAGTTTTTATGTAGTCTTCCAAAATTTCCTTCAAACTGTAAGAAATCTTTTGGAAAGAATGCCTAATCGTCATTATTCTAATTAATTTGTCATAACTCTCTTTTTTTGGCAGATGACCATCAAGCTGACAAAAGCTACAGAAGAGTAAGTTATAGATTTTAAATTTTAACACTCTTTATGTAAACATATTTGGCTCTGAATAAATGCCATATTTCTTTTTGGATCTTGGAAACGTAAAACTTATTATGAACAACCTCCCCGTAACTTCCTCAGGAAGGAAAAACCAGAGGCAGAGAAGCTGAAGGCAGTGGTGAAGAATCTCAGAGCACAGGACAGCAAGACTAACAAGAAGGATTACAGCGCCACGAGGCATAGATACAGCAGGAGTCGGAGCGGGAGTCAGAGCAGGAGTCGGAGTAGAAGTCCCTCCAGAGACCAGTTTGGACGTATCAAAAAGAGACGCAGCTCCAGCATCGACCGTGAACGCCGGAGCAGCAGGCACAGGCGAAGCCGAGAGAGATTACACAAGCGCACTCAAAGCCGCTCCAAGAGCAGGAGCAGGAGTTGCAGCCGGAGCAAGAGCTCCAGCAGGAGCCGAAGCAGGAGCAGGGACAGGAGCAAAGACCGGGCCAGCAAGAGAAGGAGTAAAATAAACAGAGACCATGAAGAAAGTCACAAGAGGAGGAGGGAGCTGAGCCCTCCTCCTAGACGAGGTGGAATTGTGGATGACGAGCTGGCGAGGAAGAAGCGGGAGCTGGAGGAGCTGAATGAAATGATCGCCTACAAAAAGTCGCTGGTGGACATTGACCCAAGAGGACTGGAACCTGGACAGAGGACCTGCATTGACTACGACCATGGCAGGATCGCCGTTCCCCTCGCCGAGTACAAACCGGTCCGTTCCATCTTAAAGAAACGACCAGATGGACCAGAGTACCTCCACTGTCCTCCTTATGACAATGTTTATTATGACCGCCCGTATATTGCATACCAAGACAGGCGCTACAGTGACCGCTATGGGGACCCGTATGCCACTCGGCCATACACAGATCCGTATGGTGACCGTCCATACGGTGAACGCTCTTATGAAAGTCGCCTCTATAGTGAATCTCCCTATAGTGGCCCGCCGTCTACCAGCCGCCGCTACACTGATCGATACGATGTTTATGATGAACCCTACGATGATCGCTACTATGACCCGGCGTATCTGGACCGACCTTACGATCCGTATCCCCCAGCCAAACAAAGCCACTCCCCAGAGCCCCGTGGCCTCTCGCCCCCTTCTCATGCTGGCAAAGCTCACACAGCTTCGAATCACCCGCCTTTGTCCCATATTGCTGCCACTTCTTCCTCCCAGACCTCATTCAGACCCCCTTCGCCCATAGACTCGCCTCCTAGAAGCCCCTCTCCCAAACCAAAGGAGAAGAAATCACACTCGTCTCCTCCAGCCGAGAAACCACCCCTGGACCGTTTCCTTGATATGCTTAACCGAAAGGTGGATGCTGAAAAGAATTTGGGACCAGTTCATGTTAATGATGACCTTCTGCCTCATGAGCGGGCTCTTCAGGATGGCAAGGGTTTCTCTCGAATTGTGGGGCTGGCTCAAGAGCCACCGAGCATTAGTCTAGCCCAAGAAGGGCAAAAGAGACCACCGAGCCCTAAACGTTCCTCCGTTGAGAAAACAAATGAGGATCCAAAGACAGAACCCTATGACAAGATCCAGAGTCTACTTCGTACTATTGGCTTAAAGCTGAGTACAGGAGAGGTCTCTAAACTGGCCAGCCAAGCCCAGGAGAAAGTCTTTAGCCCGAGACCTTCCACAGAGAGAGAGACTTCATCGGCTCCACGGGAAGAACTGCGGACAACCAGAACCGGTTCTCTGGAATCGGATCGCATCCATTCCCCCTCGCCTGTCAGATCCTCCAGTTTGGAGCCGCTCAGCAGACAGAACGCTAACATGTCTGAATATGAAGATTTCCTGGACCAGCAAGAGTTAGAAGCATTTAAGAAGGCACAACAGCTACAGAGTCTTACCAAAACGATTGGGGGCACACCCGCCACCACCCCTTCTCCAAAACCCCCTCCTGGGCCTCCACCTGCTCACTACCGACACCCAACACCACCATTCAACTGGCCACTTGGCGTCACCGCTGAGATTTTGACAACGCAGACGTCCACATCCAGCATGGTCACTCAAGCTCCTCCTGCAGCTGGTCCACAATTCCAAACACTGGGACAGCCTCCTGGACCTCCACCTGGACCTCCTCCACGGCGGCCAGGACAGCTTCCTCCAGGACCACCTCCTGGACCTCCACCACGACGTCATCCTGGACAGCCTCTTTTCTCTCCACCCACCAATCAATCAGTCTTGCCTTTTATAGAAGTGCCAGACACAGCGCCTCCCCTTGGGACCACCAGTCCTCCACAACCTTTAACCACTACTGTGGTACTACCACCGTCATCAGCACTGACATCTTCAAGTCCTGCAAGCACTGACCATTCTGCTATCTCTACGACAGTGGCAAGATGCCTGAAGGTCATTGAGACCGTGAAATCTCTAGCTGTTCAGTCACCAGCCAAACCAGTCAAATCTGTCCAGTTCAGTTTACCCACAGAGCCCCCATTAGTAGAGACAGAAGATGACATAAAGCTCAAGCAGAAGGAGAAGGTAGGTTCAGCACTGGTACTACTAGACTATCAGGTATTTTACTGCACCAGAGATAAAATAAATGTACTGTAGAACAGCGGTCCCCGACCCCCAGGCCACGGGCTGGTACCGGGCCGTGAGTCGTTTGGTACCGGGCCGCGAGAGTTGAAGCTCGGGTGTGAAATTTATGGTTTTCAGGGTTTTTATCATTAACTCTGTTTCCCTGGGTCTTTTCCTGTGTGTTATGAATAAATTTTAAATATTTACGTTTTACATTAAGGGGCAGAGAGGAGTCTGTCACTCTCAGTGTTGTTGGTGCATTTCAGGAGGACGCTGCTAATAAAGTTACACAATTACACAGTGAATCCGCATTTAATATTATATTTACAGAATACCACAGTTTTTGTCTCGGTCGTATCATTTTGTTGTATTTATCCGCGACACCTTAAAGGCCGGTCTGTGAAAATATTGTCTGACATGAAACCGGTCCGTGGCGCAAAAAAGGTCGGGGACCGCTGCTGTAGAACGTCTGGTTTTTGGATGGGTTCTTTCCTTAGATGGTATGTTCCCGGATAACTTGTGCACTTGAGAGTTAGTAACCCAGGAAATGATAAAAGAATGATGAGATCATTTGCATCATGGTTGAAGTCTTGACAAGGCATTTAAATTTATGTTGCAGCTAGATTTGTACAACCAGAGACTTTTGGAAAAGAGAGAACAGGAGTTCAAGGAGATGCTAGCCCGTAAGAAGCAAGGGGAGACCAGTAAGGATGGCTTGCTAATCTCGTCAGGTATCAGAACCTCTCTTTTTACAAAAAGATATTTCATCCTAACTAGAAACCTTTCACTTGCAGGTATTTGAATGACAAATACATTTTCCACTACATACAACGTATATTATTTTCATGGTTTCCTTTTTTATTTCACTTGACAGGTACTTTGAGTATTCAAAAAACAAATCTTATCTAAAATTGAAACCATGCAACTACCCAAGCCTTGTTAGCCAGTTACACCCTATGGGAGAGAGACCTATCCAGTGCTAAGATTCAGTCACGTCTCTTCATCTAGGTGGCCCTGCCATCTTATAGATTCCTACACACTAGAGACAATATATACGTATATATATACCACCACAGCTTTGACATGGAGTCATTAACTCCTCTAAAAGGCATCATAGACATTGCAATGCTACAATTGTGTGTTCTTCTGCACCCGTTCCCTGAGTCTGGTGGTTCATCCCAATGATCGAGAGGAGCCGCCAGCTGCGACCTGAACTCCTGAACTGTGTTTGGTCTCTTCCATGGGAATATAGTCTTTGTTTTGAGTGTAATTACACTGTATGACCAAACATTCAGTACTGGTTCAGAACCTGACAGTTTTTCAGCATCAACCCATACTGATAACTAGACAGGTAGGCAGAGTGATCATGTTTTGGAAAGCTAGCACCATATTCAGCTTAGATTTAGTTACACTCAGTGGTCATTTATGAATACACATAATTCAGAAGGTATATTCTTCTGCTAAATGATATGCATCTTACCAGTACAGGAACAAATTTGCTGACTGCTTGTATGCTGGTTGTTGGGTCTGCGCTTGCAGGCCCCCGCTGGTTCAGAGACTTATCACCGTGAACAAAGCAAGACAAACAGCGATCCATTTTAACTTGCAAGGGAAGCCGATCGGATCAGGCTGCAACTCTGGACCCAAACTCAGACGACTCCGACTCCCAGTGTCCCCTTGCCGCCTTTTATTCAGTGACAAACAGTTTCACAAACACCCATTGTAAAATCCCTGTGGTGCATCATAAAACTAAGGCACTGTGTGTGTGTATGCATGTGCGAGCACGTGTGTGTGTGTGTGTGTGTGTGTACGTGACTTCCTGGTGGTCATAAAAAGGGTAATCTCCCCTCACCCTGTATATGGCTTAACCCCTTTAACGGTCCACCATACACAAGCATAGGTGAGGCCATAAATGGCAGGGAGTAAACATTCTCACTAAATAAGGACACCCCGACCCTTAAATGCAATGTCTGCAGTTAAACACCATAACTAATTGCCTCCCCCACCATCCTAGGCGTGTAGGGGAGGAACAGAAGAATATCTTAACATGCAGTTTAAGACAAGGTTTACAAATTTAAGTACAACAATGACAACTATTATCAAAATCACCCTAACCACTGGTTCTACCTCTGGGTCTATGTCTGGGTCGTCCTCAATAAAGTTCTATGATATTTTTGGATGAAGGATCACATCTCCAGGCCAAAGAGGGAATTCCAGGAGAAAGTGAAGAAAAATCCTGATTTGAGCCACAAAGAGCCAGTAGATCCTTCTGTCTGGCCTGTCAGCCTCAACACAGTACCAGATACTGAGAGGTGTACTGAAATGGTGACCACTGAGTGTAAACACTGAACAGCTAGTATAATATCCCATTTCTAAGCTTTGAACAGTTTTATGTTTGATAGTCCTGATACCTGCTGTCATTCAAATAAATCCAGTACGTTGCTTCAGCTCACCAGGAGGAAGACCATGATAAAGACCATACCAAAATTCATAGATTGACTCATTCCTACCTATATTTGGTTGGTTGCTCTGTCTTATCAAGATCTTGGTTAGCTACTATTATGTTCTTTATCTAGTCTAAAATTCAAGGTTAAGTAGTCCAGGTTGCAGTCTTATCAGAACTGCCTAGATCCAAGATCTAGGGTTGTATCACAATGAGGGAGCGTCAGTTCAGGAATAAGATCGGCGTACATGGATTAGTGTCGAACGAAAGTGGTCCAACCTCGTACTCTGAACCCCGTCTGCCCAAATGCATGCAATGCTAAGAGGTTGTCTAGAGCTGTCATTTTGTGTGTAGTAAACGTTAATCAGCTAATGTTAGGTATATATCAGCCATCTATGCATGTTGCTGATATATACTGTCCAAGATTAAGGACGTCAAAACGGACATTTGACTGAAGTGAGAAAATGTTTACTGCAGATAGTGTTAGAAACTATATCAGCTGTAGCTCATTAACGATGACATTGCCTTAAACACAGCAGAGCTCAGACTGTGTCCATTTTCGCATTGGTAGTAAATGCTAAGCTACAGGTTCTTATGAACTCTTCTCTCTTAAGCTGAAATATCTTGCGTTCACGAATGCTTTGCCATATTTTAATGAGCGTTTGTACATGAAGGCCCATCTTGGAACAGCTTTTTTTCTGATTGTTTTAAGCGGTAATTGTAATTTAGTTCATTATTGCTAACAAGTCAACTTTTCTAGACATTTAGTCTTTAGTTTTTACAGAATTGTTTACATAGGATTTTTTTTGTGTTTGATTTGAAGTTTTTGAGTCCAGTCCTAATGAAATACTCAGGGTAAGTCAAGTTTGCTCATTTCCATTTGCATCGAACTGAAAAGTGTGCAGAAGAAGATCCAGGAGACTACTCATAATCCGGGCAACAACAAGTAAAGCCTTCCTTATTCATTTACAGTAAAAGAAACTTGGGAACAGTTATTTTTATCCAGCCAGGTTTAATACTTAACTGGAAGAGCTCCTGAATCAGGAAAGCTTCCTTGAGAAGGTTGTTTAATTCCACCGAAGGTAAAAATGTTTGGTTATCTAATATTTTAGAAATAATTTGGTACCTAATGAGAGATTAGAGAGGTTACCCATTTAGGATGTGACTTTAGTTCCAGAGTAGACCTGTTTGGACTGCTAACTACATTATTTCACATGTGCTTGATTTTAATCTTAGATACAAGATTTGGTGTTCTACAGGCTTCTTTAAATGTCACAAAAGAGTAGCAAGTATGATGAAAAGCATTGTGTCCAGATAAATGTGTCCTTTTTCATTTGGAAAATTTACTCCAGGTATATAACGTACATATTATATCTTCTCATTAGAATACCCATCTTGTTACCATAGGCTTTGTTATGCAGGTGTCATTAGCTTGAAGTGGACCTATTCTGCTAATCTACTCTGTATTTGCATCCTGTGACTAAGTCTTTATACTCGCCTGAAGAGCGAGTATAAGGCCAGCATGAGTCTCTTGAAGGCCACCTTCTATAAAAGCCACTTTCTCCTGATTGGCTGTCCCCTGAAAGAAGAGAAAACATAAAGTGAAAGTTCAGTCAGAGTTTTTGGATGACTTTTAGATAGACTGACCACATTATGTGAATGTTGGTCACATTCAATAAGAACATCTGTTATATACGCTGATATGGAGTAGCAGAATGGGTCCACTGCCCTCCGTAAAAATATCGCTTTTGATCATAGAATATTTTTAAAATTTGTTTAAGGCAGCATAGCATTGTGTTTAAATGTAAAAGATCATTTTAAATCATCATCCTTTATATAAAATGTACAAAGTTTTTTGGGGGGGGTTTTGGGAGGGGGTGGGTGAGTTGTTTAACTTAATCACATGGTTGGGATTGTACCTGTTGGTCTGTGACGCTGGCCTCAGTCATCATTTAGGACTCAGCTAGAGATCACAGTAGGTAGGTCATCAATATAATATCGCACAGTCTGATACTCTTATGTTTGAATGTAAAAATAAATTTCAAGAGTTAAACATGTCACACCAATATTTTAAGCCGTCCAGCTTTTGTTATATGAAAGGGACGTTATACTTTTCTTGCTCGTCTTACCTGTAATACCAATGTTAGCTCAGAAAGCTAACAGAGAACTCTTTTTGAAGCTGGGACTGACGCACTGCTGATAATCCTACCTGATACCGACTGGTCGTATAGATATCTTTATCCACACTTTCTGGGTTCTGTTTTTATTTTCTGTGCCACAAACATGGCCATGTCACAGGAGGTGGTTGAACTTCAAACCTTTGGACTTCCATCATCCAAATGGCAGTAGGTCGTCTGTCACAGCGCACACTTTGACGCATTTACATCCAGTGTGACTCCTCACACAACAGGTCTCATCTTTGCCTTTAAACATGTGCTCAGGTAACTTCTATTCATGTTGCAGACCTGTGAGGTTTCACAGGTTGGACTTCCAGTTTAGACCAGTTCAGTTTAGACGTCAGTGAAATAATGAGGTCCAATATGGAATTGGGAAATGGAAATGGAAATAAAATCAAATAATCCAACAACAGGGCATAATGTGAACATAGATAGTTATGCTAGATAGATCTTTAGAGACTGCAAGGCGTAGGCCTGACCCACACTTAAATGACTTTTTCTTTGGATCTACCTCTACACCTACTTCATCTTTGTAGTTTTAAGTTACTCTCAATGACTAAATCCCACCATCCAGTCAAGCTGTTAAATATCCACCAGTAGTTTGAGTAACTAGTACCCAGATGATCAGATGTAAATGTTTGACCCAACGATACCAGAAAATGGGCCACTTTAAGGCCTTTTTGAAGCTTTGGACACTGCCTGCAGATTCAGCCTTTAGTGTTCCACTTGGAGAGCAGAAGAACATCATACTGGCTGAAATGTGATCTACAGACCAATAGAGATTTCAGCTTTGTTTAAACATGTCACCATTCGTGGTTGGATTGTAAATGATAAAAAGTTTATGGAAAGAGAATTTTTCTCCCAGATATTGTTTCTGTTACCTGAATATGACTGGACTGTGCTATAAGCCCTGAAACACTGGCCATCACCCCAACGACAGTCAAGTGAGTGTAGTTGGGGTTCCACATTCCCGTTCGTCCAACCTCATTGGGTTTTTTTGAGCTACAGCTCCATTTCCTTTCCCCACATGAAATATTGGTCTCTGAAGCAGCCTCAGAGTAAAAAGGCCTTAGAATGAAGCCGATAACGAGGTTAAGCAGTATGATTATCGTTCTGTGTGCATCAGTATTATCTGTAAAAATGAAATATTTAAGAAATGGGGTGTTATTTGGGACTGAGTTATTAGCTAGGGACAGGATATAAAAACCGCTACAGCAATCGTCGCAAACAGCTTTGCATACGTTAGATTTTAAAGAGGTTTAAAATAAAAACACTGCAGACTCATTTAATGTCTTGATGGCAAAGGTAGGTGATCATTTTGGTCTCTTGATTAATCAGGCTGATAGTTTTGATTGCTTAAACATACTTTTGATTATATTAAAGTATAAATCCATCAATAAAGTCATGAGTCTGAAAATGTAGATACAAAGAGTGATTTATCACAAACATGTAAATGGTAGGTTTTCTTTTGGCTTAACACTTAACTTTCCTGAAATGGTAATTATCAGTTCGGTCATTTATATAATCACTGATGTATTGAGCTAGAAAGCTTTAGGAAATATAAGAAAGACAAAGAAAAGCTTTAATTAACTCACCAAGTAAGCACATTGAAGCAAAAAGGAACCTGATCTGGAAATAAAGTTGAGAGGGTATATTACACAGATAATCCTATGTGATGTCACCTGTATGAAGGTTGCTTGTTTCACAAAGGTCGATGGACCTTTAATTCAGCTGTCAGCCGTCACAAATCTCCAAGCACTGCAGATCTCTTCTGGACATATTAAAATATAATTTTGCGCTAATTAAAGCTGACCTGACGCTTCGGTTTAAAAGAGCTTTGTGAAACCAGCTTGAAGACTGAGTAGTCTTAGCTTTGGGATTTGATGCTAAATGTGATTTGGGTTTAGCTTGTGAAGATGTTCCATAAGGCTTTGGCACTTACAAGTATATCCTGTTGAAATTTCCAGGTAAGCAAATCAGCAGTGAGCCCAGGAACGTTTGGATCGTCGGTCATTCGCTGGTGTATTGGGCCGAGTCGCGTGCCAAGTCTCCGGAGGTAGGTATGCAGCTGGGCATGGACCCTGGCAAGGTGACTGTCTGGTGGAAGGGCACCCAGGGCATGACATGGTCTCAGCTGCTGCCGCAGCTCCACCAGCTGAAGGTCACCTGGCCCAACCCAGATGTCCTCATCCTGCACCTGGGGGGGAATGACCTGAGCACCGACAGCCCCACAGACCTGCTGGCCTCTGTCAAGAAGGACTTGACGTCTATGAGGAGCATCTTCCCACAGTGCGTACTTGTGTGGTCCAATATCCTCCCTCGAAGGGTGTGGCGCCACTCGGCAGACAGCCACGAGGTCGATTTGGTCCGCACTACAGTAAACCGCCGGATCCAAAATATCATCTCAGAGCTGGGCGGCACCTCTCTGACCCACGATAACATCCGGTGTGGTGCAAACACGGGTCTTTACCGGGTCGATGGTGTCCACCTTTCCCAAAAGGGCATCGATGTTTTTAATTTGAACCTGCAGGATTTCCTGGAGAAGTGGGAGATGGAGGTGAACGCAGCCTCTGAGAAAAGCTGAGAGGTTTCACATTCATTCATTTCTTTCTTCTTTCTTTTTTTTTTTTTTTTTTAGGTTTTTTTTTTGGGG
>VUQG01013429.1:1700-38958 GCA_015106755.1 Etia nguti
ACGACACCACACACACACACACACACACACACACACACACACACACACACACAATGTTGCTGGTCTGCACATTATTGGTTTATGTTTGATTAAGATCTTAATTTTCTGTCTCAGCAGATACACGCACCCGCAGTTACATATGTACATGTATGCTTGCAACATTTGAGCCTGGAGGGCTTATAGAGGAATGCCAAACTGCTTCAGTTCCACATGAGGATATGTTAATTATCCGAGTGTGTATTCTTGACCTGCTCGTGAAGAAGCATCACTGGAGCGCATGTAGTGGCAGGTATCTTTTAAAGGCTGCTAAGACCCTTAGGGAGCTTCCCATATCAGTGCATCTGAAGGGTATTTCTGGGGTGTGAGGCCACATTCAGATTGTGTGTATTTGTGTAAAACTTACTCGGCTTAGAAGTGGTATGTTTAGATACTGCAATGTTTACACTCGATTCAGGATTAAGAATTACTAGAATTTACAAAGGAGGTTTAAAACCCACTGATTTTAAAAGGATGTGTCTTTATCTAAAACTACTTTGATTAGGTTAAGAATTCATTATAAAGAAGTTAAATTGTGTTTTTGTGGTGTTTAAGCACAGATTTCTATTTAACCTTAGGTTAGGTCAATGAAGTCACATTTGGATTTCCTTTTTAAGTACAAAAGTTTGTTCCCTGAGGCCAGTTTAAATAGATTATCTTGGGTGCTAATCTACTGACCCAGCATCGGTTCTCACACAAGCAGCTCACCTACTTAGATTTGTTATCAGACAGCCTGACCATCACTGTGCTCTCCACTCACATGCCCCTACATGTCCAGGATAAAGCCACATCCCTCAGGGGGTCACCTCTTCAACACTTCACATTAGCGGGCCACCAGCTGGCTCGACTCGCTCTCATGTATTATCTCTTTCATCTTTTCCTGGACGTGTCTTTGTATTTGTGTGTGGTTATGTATACATATGGTGATGATTTTACTGATAAGTGTACCCATTAAGTGCAGTGATACAGATGCCGTTAATTACACGAATGATGAGGCGCTGCCCTTTCACGTGTCAGCCGTGGTCGTGTGGAAACAAGGTCTAGTTTTATGTCCCAGTATAAGCTCCACCGCACCTGGTTCAGCTGAATTGGCTGGAAGCTTAAATAAAGTGTGTAAGCAAACAGAAAAGGGAGCGCTGAGCTAATTGAAGCCCTTGTGTTCCCTTCCTGAAGTAAAACCCACACTTAAAGACAGAAATTCTTTGCTTTATGCAGCTTAATAAACCACATGTGGAAGAATATTGGCCTACCGTTAAGATTATAGGATTAAGGCACTTTTATCTAATCTATGTTGATTAATGTCAGTGCTACTGATCCTCATTAAAAATAAATATATCACTCACAGTCTGAGGGTAAGAGTTAATAAGGAGGCATTAAGACGAAGCTAAACTAAAAACAGAGAAACTCCCGTCCTCCTTTTTCTCAATGGGCGTGATGGTGGTGTTAGGAGGTGGAGCATGCCCTTCAAACAGCATAATTATAGACTAAACTTTCCCTGCAGCATTGATTGCCTTTCTAAATCTTGTTTCATATTTTACAGCCAATGGTAATATAGTAAAGCCCACCTGCTGCATTTTATCGCTTTGCATTTGCTATAAATATGTAATGCTGTCCAAGTGAATCTACATATGAGTTAGAGGTGACAAGGCAACGAGCGATTTTATTATACCCTGACCCATCATCGTGCTTGTACCACGCATATCCGATTCATTTAAGAGAATTCTTTAGGGTAAGCGACGTCGGCTGTCAGATTGTCACGTTATACCTGCTGTGGATATAAATAATGTTTTAATAGTAAGGCAGTGTTACAGAAAGCCTCAGTGCTTCAGTCTTACGTCAGCGTAAGCGAGAGGAAATAGAGAAAAGAAAGAAATTGAGCCTTTTGAAAATATAGAGTTCGTATATTTTGGATAAAATTGGTTATTCATTAAAAAGAAATTTAAGAATCTTTTAATTTAAAAAATCTTTATAATGTCAAAATATCCTGCAGATTTTATTTCACGAGCCATGTCATTAAATAGTGTATATTTAGAAAGATAAAAGAAAATGTTTGTGAGACTTGTTGTAAGAGGAACCAAATATATTAGCATGCATACCTATGCACATTTCATTGTGTCACTTCAGGCAGATGATGAAAGGTGACGTTTGAAAGCCCAGAGAAGCGCCCGAAAGGAAAGGACCCTATTGTTCAATAACAATACAGTTGAGAGCATGTGGTAGTCTTTTACTTTTACTAACCCACAGTCAGTGTTTGGCTTAAGTCCCCTTTGACCCCTGTCCTTTAAACCTGCTGCCCTTTCCAGTGGGGCGAACAGAGGTGGCGCCTCGGTACTGGGTGTCAGTCATGGCCAACTGCCTTAAGTCTTTGTGATGCAAACACTTAGGTGACCGACAGAGAGCAAGAAGTTTAAATTTTAAGCAGCCATTAAAAGTCAAACTCATCTCGATGCCACTGAACATTAAATATTAGAGGGGTCTTACCATTGTCTTCAACTGTGAAGTAGAAGATATCACTGGTGGCGTTACTCCCATCCAACAGCACATAACAGATCTTCATGTCATTGATATCAGCTGTTTGCATGAAAAAATATGGAGAAACAGTTAGCTAAAATGATAACTGTGAGGACTGAACCACTTTTATAAGGTTTTCCTTCAAGATAAATGCAAGTCAGAAAATCTAGTTTATAGAAATATATTTAAATTATTTTTGGGGGTCTGTAACACACCAATTTAGTATCATTATTATTAGTATAAGAATGCAGCCAACTGTTTTTAACTGCATATTATTCATTCTTTGCTTTCACCTATAATTTTTCACCAGTTATAAAAAGTTGTTTTTCTGTTTTACACATTCAGCAGATGCTGCAATGATTTGGATGTGTGCTTCTATAATAACAAGTCTTTGTAATAAATAAAGGGGCAGGGATAGCTCAGTAGGTAAAGTGTTGGCCCCGTGATCAGAAGGTCAGGGGTTAGGTACCCCTGAGCAACGTACCGTCCCTATACGCTGCTCCCTGGGCGCCCAATGGCAGCCCACTGCTTCACTGAGTGAATGGGTTAAATGCAGAGAGGAATTTCCCCACGGGGATCAATAAAGTATACATTATTATTATTAAATCCTGGGAGAATATCTGGCATTCTGTCAACATTATGCTAACTCAAAGCTATTGGCATTATGAATTCAGAACAATTCAGAGCTTTCCTTCGTACTACACAAAGCATCCAGTCCAATCCAACATCAACTCTAAATCACTGATGTGTAAATCTTACTTTTGAAAAACGTTGTTACAAGGTTTAAAAGTGTGACATCATCTTACCTTGTGTGAATGTCTTGATGCTGTCATTGCCCAGGCCGGTATTCATGATGAAGCCGTGCAGTGGAGCCTCGGACACCGTGTACTTCAAGACCTTCTGGGGACTGTCCCGGTCCTCGGATCGAAGGACCTTGCTGGTGATCACAAAGCCCAGGTGTCCAGTTTGGAGGACTTTCAGTGCAGCGGCAGCCTTATTTACCAAAATCTGGGGGACACCATTATCCACCGTATTGATGTGAATGGTCATCATTTGGGGTTTGCGTGTCTCATAGTCAGTGTTAGGGAAAACATAAAAGTCGGTGTGAGTGCCATCGGTGACAGTGAAAGAGAAGCTGTCTTCACTGGTCTCAGTGCCATCGTGCTTATAGCTGATAAGGTTCTCGTTCAGGTCCTGCTTGGTGAAGGTCGTAATTGGCTGGGTGTTGTTGAAAAGCAGCAGGCCGTGTACTGGCACTTGCGTGATTATAAAGCGCAGCAGGTGGTCTGGAGTGTCCCGGTCTTCAGCCGTAAGTTCAAAAGGTGTGATGAGTTTGGATTCTCCCTCCTCCACAACCAGCTTGGTTATGGTTAAGACAGGTTTCTTATTATCCACATCGGTGATGGACACTCTGAAGGTTCGGAAGACGGGATTGTAGCCGTCTGTCACCTCAAACTCGAAGCTGTCCATTTTAATTTCATCATCAGAGGTGTGGATGTAGTAGATCTTGTTGCCAGCAAGCTGCAGTTGGGTGAAGGTGGAAATAGGAACACCTGGGAGGTCAGTGCACTCCAAGTGCCCTCTACTAGGCGCTCTCGTGATGCTAAAACTGAGGTATTCATCAGGGCTGTTGATGTCAGAGGTACTAAGGAGGTCAGTGGTGAGAGTTACTTTTCCACCTTCTTTGAGAGTCACACCTTTGTTAACAACATCTGGAAAAACCATATCAATGCTTCCGATGCTGATGTAAAAGTAACGGTCAATGAGCGGATTTATACCGTCTGTGACGTCAAATTTCAGCAGGTCACGGATTCCTTCCTGGCCTGTGTGCACATACTGAATGAGTTGTCTGTCAATTTCATCTTGTGTGAAATTCATTCCCAGGGTGATATTTCCTAAAACGTCTCCAAATTTGCTGATACGCTGAAGGTAGCCTTGGCCAGGGCCGTATCGTACAACATACGTTAATTCCTTGTCTTCGGAGTCAAGATCTGTTGCCTTTAAAACCCTGTTGCTAATCACTTTTGTTTCTCCGATCTCCACATCGAGGCCATCGTTAATAGCCATTCTTGGTGTCTCATCATCAACAGGAATAACCACAATAGGAATTGTTTTTTCCACTTTGTGTTTTCCATCAGATAGCCTGATTTCAAAGCTATCTTCCTTGGTTTCAGAGTCATCGTGTTCATAGACAATGTTGGATGCTTCTATGATCTGCTCCAAGTTGAACTTCTCCACAGGGATGGTGCCAGTGCTGAGCTGCTGAACAATTGTCCCATGCTTGGGGGGTTTGATGATCTCGAAGTGCAGCTCATTCTTGGGGATGTCAGCATCAGCTGCGTTCAGAATTGGGGTGTCAATGACCAGACTCATGCCCTCCATTACCACAAACTCACGGAGAAAAATCTCAGGCTTCTCATCATTGGCTGGAATGATGACTATGGGGAAGAAGTGGCGCTCAGAGAAGTTAATACCATCTGAGCAGCGGAACGTGAAACGATCTTCCACAGGTTCAACCCCTTTGTGGATGCTTTGGACGTAGTAGATGTGGCCAAGGGCAATGTCTTTAATGGCAAAGGCGGTGATGGCCGTCCCAGCTCTTGATTTCTCTGAGCCTGCTGCTGGTGAGATGTTCTCCACGTAACCAGATGTTGGTTGGACAATGATGGTACACAAGATATCCTCACTGTTGGTGTCAACATCCTCTGCGTGAATTTGCTCCAGAGTAATGACGTTCTTCTCCCCTTCCACTACTACAAACTGCTCGCCGACGCTGACAACAGGTGGGATGCTGTCAACAGGAAGGATTGTCACATGGACTGTCACACCTTGGATCTTGTTGCCACCAACGACCCACTGTTCTGACATGTCAGACAAAGTAAGATTGAAGGAGTCGTGCTCTTTGGCCGGACCTATTTCACCAGATGTATGAGCATACACAACCACCCCATTAATTATGTCCTCCTGGGTGAATCTCTCAGCAGGAGCACCATTAACCAGGATTTCACCCAGTCTCGGAGGTTCTTCAACAATAAAAGTGAGCATGAGGTCATCTGTATCTTCATCGTGGCCCTGAATGACGTTACTTGTAATCTCTGTGGCTCCATTCTCCAGTACATCTATGGAGGCTCCGAGCAGGCCGGGTGGGAGCATAATTGTGGGCCTTTTGTCATCAACTGGCTCGATTGTGATCTTGATGGCAATTGGTACCTCATGGAAACCATCACTTACAGAGAGCTTGATGACATCAGTGAGAGATTCTTTTCCTCCGTGCATGTAAGTTAGACGACCGGTTGTGATGTCTTCGAGCACAAATGTTTCGCCATTTGACATATCAATCCCCAAATACTGCAGCTGCCCATACTGTGGAATCTGGGTCACCGTGAAGATGATATTGTCATCATCTGTATCCGTGTCAGTGGCGTGCAGCTCCTTCCTGGTAATGACATATGTACCTCTTTCCAAAACAGTGAACCCTGTGTTGGTGATAAGTGGAGGTTTGTTGTCAACTGGCTGTAGGAAAATGGTGAACAGTCCATCTGCTGTGTTGCCAGCTGTGTCTTCCACAGTGAATGTGAACTGAGCCACTTTTGGAGTGATGCCCAATTCCTGGTCTGGAGGCTTATAAGCTACTTTGTGGTGATTAACCTGGGCTTGTGTAAACTCTGTAATTACAGTTTCAGGGTTGTCAGTCAGTACAATTTCACCCAAGGGGGCTGGATTGTTCTCATCTGTGTCAGTAGGGGGCTTAGTGATGGTGTACTTCAAGTCTCTGTCGTCTGAATCAAGATCAGTATAACACAAAAATTTCTTCCTGAAGTATGTGAGCTCATACTCCTGCACTGTCATGTGAAGGGTGGTGCCTAGGAAAAGCTCTGGGGCAAGGTCATCAACGGGATGGATTTTGATAGTGAACATGTGCTCGCCTGATTGATTGGGAGGGTCGTTATCGTCCTGGACTCGGAATACAAAGTGATCGGTTACAGTGGTGGTGCTGTGGGGCCCGATGTGACGATAGAACAGCTTTCCATCCAGAATGTCCTGCTGAAGCCACTCAGTCACCACCTGCTCAAACATCTCATCTGTTGCGCTGAACTTCCACAGAGATGGGTCAGACGGTAGCTCTGCTTGCCTAAGCAGGAGTTGCCCTACGGTGGAGTATGGTGCTTCCACGATAAACTTAATAGTGGAGTCTTCTGAATCGATGTCTGTTGCACTTAGGATGAATGGAGAGATCTGCATGATTTCATTCTTGAACAGCACCAAGCCAGTGTTTGCATTAATAATAGGGGGCTCGTCATCAGTGGGGGCAATGGTAATGGGGAACAAAAATTCCACTTCATTACTGCCGTCAGTCATTCTAAAAATAATGTTGTCACTATAGGTGTCGCTGCCGTCATGCTGGTACACAACAATGCCAGCATCTAGATCGGCGGGTCTAAAGAATTTCCTGCGTGCGCTGAGCACGGTAAGGTCTCCGTGCTTTAAACCATCGATGACTGTGATTCTCACATCTTCCAGGTTATCCTCATCACTAATCTCTAAATTCTGAGAGCTGGAGAGAGCTCGGGATTGCCCTTCAAACAATAGCTGCCCTGTATTTTTGGTTGCAACCGGAGCCAATGTATTCATAGGCTTTACTACAATCATAAAAGCAAATGGATCTGACACTGCACCATCAGTGTCTACAATTTCAAACTCTAGCTGAAAAATCCTCTCTTGTTCTGAGTCATCTGAGGGTGGCTTATAGGCTATTTTAAGCTCTTTGACATCCCTGTGATGGAAGGAGGTGATAGGCAGGTTCTGATCATCTGTGCTGATGATATAACCCTGCTGAGGGTTCAGTGGAGACGTGATGTTGAAGATTAAGTCATCTTGGTGAGATTCAACATCTTCAGCTGACAGCATGTCACTTGTAATAGCTGTCATCACAAACTGATCAACCTCCATCATCATCATAGCTACAAAGCTGGGTTTGGGAGCAGTGTTCTCCGCACCTTCTCTGATTCTAACCATCATTTGGAAATGCTCTTGCATTATCGTGTTTCCTTCGTTATCCTGCAGCTCTACCATCATTGGAATATAGTCTCTGTTTGGTGAGTTGGTTTTAGCCGTGTGCTTGTAGCGAATACCCTGCTTCACAAACTCATCACAGTCAACCATTTGGCCATTGGAAGGGTTGTTCAAAAGAGTGCCATACCTGGGAAGACCTCCAGCGCCGACCAGAGTGCTGATCTTACACTGTGTGACACCGTCCTCATAGGAAAACTCCAGGCCCTTTTTGTCAATAGGATTGCTCTCTCCATTGAGCTTTTCAACATTAAGGGGCATATTCCTGGTGAGGATCTCAAGCTGCTGGAAGACCACCTCCACTTCCAACATGAAGGGGACGATGACTGTGTCTGTGTGAGAGTCATAACGAAGCTGCAGCTTCACACGATCCTTACTGGGGCTCCTGGATCCAAAATGTGTGTATTTCACTTCGTCAGGTCCAAACGAACAGGGAAACTTTTTAGGGGTTAGCATCCCAGGCTTCTGGGCCAGTGGATCATTGTCCAGGACTGTGATTTGGCAGCGGTCACCAGGCTGCACTTCTGTTACCAGGTCATTCACAGGGTCCAGAAACACAGACCGCCCAAAAGGCACTCTGATCCCATTGTTAGCAACAATGATATCATCTTCATTAAGTCCAGCCCTGCGGTGATAGAGGTGAGCTGAATCGAAAGGCCCTGCACATACTGAGGCAAAACAGAAGCTGAGAGAAAAAGCCAAAAGCAGGCAACTCTTTTTACAAAGTTCACAACTTTGCAGACAAGCAGCCATGTCTGCTGCTAGTTGCCTTGTAATTTAGTTAAAACAAGTGAGCAGCAGCAGGAGGCTGATGCTTCTTAAGTGAGAAAAAAA
Source organism: Etia nguti (assembly GCA_015106755.1). Lineage (NCBI taxonomy): Eukaryota > Metazoa > Chordata > Actinopteri > Cichliformes > Cichlidae > Etia > Etia nguti. Next base: position 10,152 of record VUQG01013429.1, read on the forward strand.
GCATAAAAAAGAAACTTTGGGCCGGCTGGAGTCTCCTCTGTGTGTTGCTTGTGTGGCTGCACAGACCCAAGTGTGGTGAGTGCTGCAGGGCTGTGCAGGTGAATGAAACAGTAGTCTGTGACTTGCACAGGCTCCTCCTTCTGTCAGTGCAGGGAGGGGAGCCTCCAGCCCCCAAGGCTAATTTAAGAAAGACCATTGGACAAGATTGCCCCAAACAACACCTACCCTTCTCCTCTTCTCTCACTAAAAAAAGGGTGTTGGGGTGGGGGTTGCAGGATAAAATACAATTCAGAAAAACAAGTCTTATTTGATTATCTGGAATCTGTACTGTTAAAACCTCTGACACTGTACTGCATAGTTTAGGAAATGTGACGTACTATAGATAGATATCCATATTTTTTCACATGATGGATCATTTTATAAATAAATTTAATAAAAAATCAACTGAATATAATTTGATATCTTGTTCCTCCAAGGTTTTCCTTTTAGACACAAGTGTGAATATGTAATATGTGTCAGAATGCAACTCAGTTAATGTTCCCTTTAAAAGGGTTAAAGCTAAGAAATAAACAGTAATAAAGTCTTTACCCAGAGATAAACTGATTCTTTAGCTATTTAATCTTTTTTTTTTTCAGTTACTTTGAAATGAGCAGTGTCTTCTGATGTTTGATCACTGACCTGTGTGACATCACACGCAACTTCATTTTTAAGGGTGTAACCTATATGTGAATAAACCAATCCCTTATTAAAGTACCATGGAGGGCGGACTAAGAGAATGCAATGTAATGTGCCCAAACAAATTAGAATTATATGCAAGATGAGCCAGTCAGCAGGGATTCAGACACTGAACCAGGATTCTTAGAGTATCACAAGAATAAAGTTTACTATCTCAACCAAAGGCATGTCTGTGCAAAATGATGACGTATGAAGATATTTCTGTTCTTTTCTAGAGTTAAAGGGCCTCTAAGTTCAGGCCACTTTCGGCTCCAGAGGGGCCATTTGTCCCAAACATGGGGACAATAACCTGGCATCAGCTGGCACAACAGGTGTTGGAAACTGTTTGGTGTCACACACACACACACACACACACACACACACACACACACACACACACACACACAGAGAAAACATTATAGCGCTGAAAATATGCCACCTAAGCCACCTGTGATGGAAATAAGTACATAAGACACTGCATAAATATAGCACGGGACGTCTCTGGCTTCATTTCTCATAAAGTTTAGTTGCTGAGCAAGCGCTTGTAATAACCGAATCTCTGCGATGAATGGCTGCGTGTTTCGAGGTTAAATAAGATTCAAATGAGGGAAAGTCCCCTCCTCTGTGATTACAGCATCTGCATATTTCATGCAACCGAACACTGCTGTTTGGAAAACCCAGTGTGCAAAAGAAAGTTTCAGCAGAATAAGCAGGCGAAGAAAACTTGACATTCTTTTTCCGCAGTGACAAAGCAGAGCGCGGACACATCGAGCACTCACACTGGATGCAGCGAGAATGTGAGAATGTGTATTCAGTATGCTGCACAAGGTCATGTTAAGATAAAAATACCTAGTAGCCTTTTATGGGTCATCTTTTAAGTTGAGCCTGACACTTGATGAACTGATCCATGTGCAGCGCTCGAGCATTTTCACACTTTCCTTCCAGCTGCAACGCTGGAAATGTTTGAGTTTTGTTTTATTGTAACCGCTGTCTGTGATATTTCTATGTACTAGGAAAAATCTTCTTTTTAAATAGTTTAACAGACCAGTAAATGTATCCAGTTAAGGACTGATAATGAGGTGCTTGTGTGCAAGAATTTGTTGCTAGGTAGGACACTTCAGTGCAATTTATGCTTCAATATAGTGAAAAATGAACCTTCTGAGCTGCTAGAATTATTATTCAGTAAAAGTGCCGCTTTTTTATCGGTGGCGGTAAAGCTTTTAGGACAACGCTGTGAACCACTCAGCAACCTTCCTCTAAGTGTGGGTCAAATAGCAGAGATGCCATAAGCATCCCGGCATTCTGTATCACACTTTTCATTGCATCCTCTAAATAAATCTTGCCTCCTCGCTTGACCAGCCAAGAATAAAAATGGGACATGCACCAAATGGTGTAACTATAGAAACAAACAAAGTGAGCTTTTTATATTCTGTTACTCTCCACGTTCCTCCCATAGTGAAGAAAAAAAATGAAGACTTAAAAACAAGAACTTCCCATTGGGATAGTTAGAAAAGCCTGATATTGATTGCCGGGCTGGAAGCATGACTGATAAAAACAAGCGTGTGCAATCACTGGAGGACGGCTGCTTAAGGTGTCTCTCGAGCTGCAGCGCGACACTCGTTAACTGGTTAACTTGCATTTCTCCAATTTAGACATTAAAGACAGGACATGCTTTTAATGAGTGTCTAAGATAAACAGAGGGTGGTTGATGCCAGCCTCTGGTGCCCAGGATCATCTCTTCATCCAGGGGGAAGCCTGTGATGACAGCAGGCACTAATGACCTCATGATAGATGGAAAACAAAGCACTTGTTCTTTTATCCCTAACAGCAACGGTGGCAAAATCCAGGATTTGGTTGATTTTTTTCCTCAGTTTCCCACAATTCCTGGTCTGCGTCATCATGTTCGGAGAACAGGGAATGCAAAGCTCTTTGGTAAACACATTTCACAGTTTGACATGCTCTCAGCACAAAGTGTTGATTTTACCCCCTCATTTTAGTCATGCTCCAGGGCTCACATTGTTAGCTCGCTGGTTCAAAATGAAATACCTCTTCAGCAACTATTGGAAGGATTGCCTTGGTAGATTGTGCAGACGGTCAAGGTCCCCGGGAAAGGATGGATCTTCTTTCTTCTGCGGACAAACCCTCTAGCACCACCGTGAGGAGGGCGTTTTTGGTTTTAAGTCAAACATTTGACGGGTGGATGGATTCTCACGAAAAATATGAATAAATGATTTTGTCTTTCATGTCTTGACTTTAAATTTGTGTCTCGTACCATGATTTACACTTTAAAGTGTCTCCTTTTCCTTAACATAATTATAAGAATTAAGCATGGCTGACATAAACATGAGGAAAGTGTCAAAGGAGCCACTTTCACGAGTAAATCACAGCATGCTGTTTTCTTGGCTCCAATGGTAATCCGGTTAAGAGGGGACTGTGTGTGATTTTATAGCTGACAAAATCACCGTACACAGAAGCTGGAGGTGATGGCAGTGCTGGGATTTTGGGTTGTTTTTTTTTTTTACATGTATGATGATCCCAAGTTGTTTATTTATTCATTTATTCATTTGTGTGAGAACCACCAGACACTGCAACACGTCTGACAACTGTAGGGCAATTTTTTAATTTTTTATTTACTTTTTATTTGGCATCAACCTCGCCTATGTTTTGTCTTTGATTTTTTTTTTAAAGTTAGATGGGAAGTGTTTTTAAAAATGGGTCAAGAAAACAACTTAGTAAACTGGAACTAGTTTAACATTCCACAGCTTAACACGCTGACAGACGCTTTAATGGGTGTTTTGCTTTTTTGAAAGCTGAAAGTTTTAGTGCTCATTCTTCAGATTCTGAGCGTGCCCTCAACTCTTTTCAGGCATGAACATCTCAACTATTTTTAAAGTAGATGAAACAGCTCTCTCCAGCTACCGGTGTGTATGTGTGTGTAGAGTTACCAGAATACCTGATGTATGAAGATATTCAGAAACCCTGGATATCTCAGTACATTATTATTACCATCAGATCACATTTTGCTGCATTATTTGTTTAACATTTTGATTTTTTGGCATAATTCAAGGCTCCTGTTTGAGGACAGTTATGTGGGTGACGATCATGTGCTGCATCCTGTCCAACCGTATATTTAGTTCTGAATCAGATTGCGGTTGTGCCTCGTGGTTCTTTCCTCATCTCTTGGTATGCAAGCATACACTTACCAGGGTTTATTAAGCTAGTACCTGCATGAACCACCTTTTTCCTTCAAAGCTGCCTCAATTCTTTGTGGCACAGACTCTGACATGATCACATCACACTGTTGCTGCAGATCATATCATATCAGCGATGCTCAGTTAGTACCAAAGGGCTCATACTTAATAAAGTGGCTGATTAAAGTGGTCAACTCTTTGAAAGCAACAAAGATTTCTTTCATCATTGCTGCACTGTTTCTCAACTTCAACTGCTCCACATGAACACCAACGTTGGAAAACCTTCCACCTTCTCGTCTCACACAGATAAAAGAAAGATCAAGGGTGTTGAGTTTTGAACATCTCATCGTGGGTGGTTTTAAAAACTATGGTTACACAGATTTGTGAGTGATGCTCTTACTGTTTGTGCACTGATTCAGTGAAACTGACTTTCTTCTTTTCTCTTTCCCTGGTATCTTTTGCAATCTAGATCTCAGCCTCACATAAATTATCTGATTATGTACAAGTTATAAAAGAAAAAGCTGTCAGGGATCAGCTGCAGAAGGTGATAAGCACCTTGGTAAAGAAGCTCTGACAGATTCTTTGAAGACAAGCTTTGACATCAGAGAGGTGGCTCACCCCTGATAAACCCCTTGTCTCCTCAGAATAGCCGAGGAAGATTTCCCCCACATTCTCTTTGCTCTTGCGCTACTCGCTAGCATCCTAATCATCTGGCCTGTTGTAAATATACACTGCGTATAAATAGGGGATACTGAGACCTTTGGATCCAGTTCCGAGGAGGAAGAGGTTTGTGTTTTGCTGCACTGGGTGGTTTGACGCAGGGTGTCCATGACTGCGGTCAGGCCGGAGGGGCGTGCATACGAATTTTAGAACCGCTCCTGCCGTCACTGCTGCTCTGCGGGCTCAGTGCAACATTTCATCTGCTTAATGGTGGATTAAAGCATCCTGTGGGGCAGATTGATATAGGCTGATGCTGTCATTTGTCATTAAAGGGGAGCGGAAGCCCATGGAAACAGGCTGGATATAGCAGCTGGATCGGCCCCAAACACTGGGCAGCCCATTGCTGTAGATGGAAATTATAAAAATATTATATGGCTCATTAATTTAGACAGGAAACATAAATATAGGCCGGTCTATTAGCGATGAGCTGAAAATGGACACGGCAGTTAATTGGGCTTTATTGTGTGTTAAATTGCACATCTGCTTTTGTAATCGTATTCATGCAGATGTAAAGTTGCTGTACAGCACCATTAAATATGATTCTCCTTTCTGCCAATATGTTCAGATTTAATTAGTACCAATCATGGCCCCTCACTACACTAACCCGGGTATCAACCTAGGAATATGTGCAGCACTAAATGTTAATTACTGTTTGCTAACGGTGGGGAAAGAAAAAAAAGGCTTCTGGACAAAGAAAAAAAAAAGATTTTATTTAATACAAATGAAATGAAATTCAAATGAAAGTCACATCATAACAAGTAGTGCAACGCAAAGCTTCACACTATTATAGGAAGCACATATAACAGCAAAATGGAGCTTCTCTAAAGCATAATTTGATCAAATCTGACAAGCCTCTGTTATTTTCATATTATTCCTGTTTTACAAATACATGCCAAAAATGAGTAAAGAGTTTTGGAGCCAGCATTCAACTAACTTTGTTTGGTGATTTGTTTGGTAGCAGTGACCATATAAAGCAAATTATTGTATATACACACACTTATGCATAGATTTATTTACATTATTTATAAAAGGGCAGTAATAACAATGTAGAAAACCTTAATATGCATGTTTTATTTTAAAATTGTGCTTAAATGATTAACATTATTCAATAAATCCAGAAGTTAGGAGTCCTTTTACATTATTTCTGAATGCCTGAAATGGGTGATTCTTAAACAACCATTTTTGAAATGATTACCACTTACAGCCAGTGTATTTATTAAGTGAGCAAATCTGAATTCATATTCTCTGCTTCACACTCACTTTGTAAATTTATAACACACTTTTTTTCTTCTTTTTACAATATGGCAAAAACATGTGTAGTAAGTGCTTTGTGTGCCTCTCAAATGGTTTACGTGTAATGTTTTAAATTAAATTTAAAAATTGGTTGTTTTGATTGGTTAACAATAAGTGTAAACTAAACAAAATGGTTTGATTGGTGTTTGTCAGCCATTGGGTAAGAGGTGCAGTACACACTTGGACAGAGCGCCAGTGTATTGTAGGGGTTATTGCCTGAACAGTGATGAATAAAAGGCACAATACACATTCAGAAGATAAGTTCAGATATTACTAAAACAATGTAAAGCTAACATTTAAGTTTGAAAAAGCTTACAGCACTGTTCAAAAGTCTTGAGCTACACCTCAATTTTAAAAGTATTTTTCTTCCAAGAAGCCAGACGTTCTCGTAGCAGGGTCTCCAGGCTTTCTGAAGGTCTTTCTAAGTTTTTCTTTGAACACTGGCTGTTTTTTCACTCGAGTCGTAGTACCTGACATTTTCAGAGAAACTACCATCAGATTTCGATCCATTATGCAATAGAAAAACACACAGTGAAACACTACCAGTCATGGATCGGACTCCCCAGAGCCTGGACCTCAACACTATTGAAGCAGTGAGGGATCATCTTGACAGAGAACAGAATGAAAAGCAGCAAACATCCAAAGAAGAGCTTTGAATGTCCTTCAAGAAGCCTGGAGAACTATTCCTGAAAACTACTTAAAGAAATGACAAGAAAGCTTTCCTTCAGGCTGTGTTGAAAAATAAAGGTCATCATACCAAATATTGACTTTCAAGCTCATTAAAATTGTACAAACTCAGTTTTTATCTTATATATTGTACTTCCAAGTATACTTGGACATGTTTGAAAATAAATAATGTTTCCCATTTTTCCTCGCAAAATATAAAGAAATAATGGTTGGCTCAAGACTTTTGCACATTATCGTATATACTACAAAAAAAAACCACAAACAAAAACGAGCTTGTCATCGGTCATCAGCGAATACAGTTGGAATAGAAGTGTCCTTTTCCCCAGCTGCCTCTTTTTTCTTTAGTCTGCAAAAAAATAATGAGAGAGTGAGAAAAAAGAAACTGAGCAATAAAAACAGTGCATCCTTTCCCACAGTCACGTGTTCTGCAATCACCTGCTTTTTCCACTTACAACTTCTGCTTTGGCCAAGTTTATGTGACCTTTGACATGACCTTTGATCCCTATGGAGAACCATCTGTTTGAGGGAAAGGATGACTGACATAATGCTAACTCTACATCTATTGGTGTGTTTTATGGTTAACCATTAAGTGTTTAAACAGAAACAAACCAAGTCCCAGAGGTACAAGTGACAGCATCACTGCAAGGCTTCATCTTTAGAGTTTTTACAAATATTTGTCCCAATAATGAGATGACTTTTAATTTCTATAAAAGGTATTTTCAGAATCTTCACTTGAATACACCAATATATAAGATTTGAAGGAAAATTATGTATTGAAGCCTCGAAAGAACAATAAAAAAAAGTTTGGTTTCAGACAAGAACCGTGACTACTCGAACGAAGCAAATTTAAATACATCAACTTTACTTTTCTCTTCTGATAATGACCATCCATTCAAAATCCCATTTGTATAATTGCTGCTCATTGACTCTAACAGGATGCCTTACCCACACAATTAGCAGCTAAAAAGGTTACACTGTGTGTCATGACCTTAAGTGGTGTGTTTTTTGTGAAATTTTTATTAGGGCCACTGACTTATACAGACTTGCACAAAAATACCTGGATGACAAAATGCTTTAGACCTGACAGATTGATTAGTCTAAGGTTAATTTTCCTGAACCAAGAGAAACGGTGCTCGCAGAAGAACACGATGGCAATTTATAGTTTAGCTGTAAATAATAATGACAAAAAATATTTCAATCTGTAGCTTCGAGGTTCATAATCACAGAGATCTGCAAAATAACTTCAATAATTAATGTGAATATATAAATAACATATGGTTTGGGTGGGGACACTTACACTATGCTTTCATAAAAATGGCCTCAGACAAAGTTTCAGTACACATCTTGCAGACTAATTGCAGCACCTAATGTTAGTCTTTTGTGTAATCTGTGGCTTTTATACTTTTAATGCAGTGCCTCTACCCAGACAACATAATCAGCGAGTCATAGTAATAGTAATAGTCATCGTAATCTTAATATCTTTACTCCATGGAAGAATACACACACATTCAATCACTACATTACAGGAATATGATGCGGTAAGATAAGAAACACTAATTTATCCCATATGGTAAAACTGTTGCAGTTGGTGAGCTGCTGGCATAAGGTAGCTTAAAACAACAGAAATTTTTAGTATTGTAGATTTTTAGCACGTATGCACGTATTTAAATGTATGCTTATAAAAGAAAGACATCAAACATGGTTTGTGAACCAATGGTTTGAAGCCTCCAGTTTGGAATTTATGCCAGATATGATCATATTTTGGATGAAAGTGTGGAGCTGGACAGTTTGCTACGGGGCTAGCAGTTTTAGCTAACTTGATGAGCAAGGTGCAGCTATAATTCAGTGATATTCGATGGGGTGCTGTGTGTGATTTAATTTTAGCACAAAACACACTTAAAACAAACGTACATGCAGAAAAACAAGCAGGTATAAGTGCAAACGTAATGACAGTCAACTTTAACCTTTAAGGCTTCCTATGACCTAAACTAAATGTAACCTAGCTTTAGCTATAAAAACAGTAGTTGTAAATTTACCAGACTGCAAGCATTTTCATTTTTGATTTTCAAGTTGTCACCTAAGGACCTATACGACTGCATTTGCTTCGTTTTTTAAGCTCTAGAAGTTCATGTTTTGCGTTTTTGGTGCTGTGGTATCAAACAGTTTTACTTAGATTAGCTTAATGATTTTTTTCCCTCTTGAACAGGTCTTTAGTGACTTAAACAACACCTGGGGACAGGAGGAGCTGCTGTTGACTAGTGCTATAAAGGTACAGCGTTCCTGGCTGGCTAGCATATTTGCCAGTTGCTAAATAATTAATGCTGCTAGTAGTTGCTACACATCAAATCTGTTGACAGAAAGTGTCTGTCTTAGATGGGGCAAGTGTCAGACGTCTGTACTACAGCCAGTCTCTACTCTTACTTGTGGCCTGTCATGAAGAAGATTGAATTATAACATACTTTTCATGCTGTATTTTTTTTTAATCTGTGTTGGATTTTTTTGCTTTTCAGCTTTGCCTCCTTTCCTGTTCTGGCCCACTCAAAATATCAGCATGTGACAGATGCACAAGCGACACGCAGTAGGTTTTTTTTTGAGGCTGTTTGTGGTAGAAAGCCCCTTTTTTTTAGGCTCTTTGTAGGCAAATACCTCCACAAATGCACACAATCACAACAGCATAAATTAAACATTAGTGTCTGTCAATGTAATATGCAGATTATAGTCTGCAGGTCTGCATAGATTTTAAAAGAGTCTAGTTTTTCCATTTGAATGCTCCAATATAGAATGTGACCAAAAACTTGACTCATTTCACAACATAAAAGGAAAACAAAGTTTCAGACTTTTTAGGATCTGTCATGTGAGACTCCGCCCAAGTTCACTTTAAACCGTGTGTTACTGATGAGAAACAGAGATGTAATAAAGTCACAGTGTGTTTCTGACAGTTTGACACTGCCTGAGGAATGTGAAGCTGATGCCGGAGGCGATACCAGCAGGTGGATGAATGTCCATCTGTCAGCAGGCCCTACTGATCACAGCAGCCCTGCCAACAGCTCTAAGCCTGAAGAGGAATGTTTAAAAACCAGCCTGGAGAGGACAGCGAGAGAGGAAGCATTATGTTGTAGGTTTTCTGGGGGAATCGTAGGTCAGCTACATTAAGCTTTGGACATGAAAACAGTTGCATCTCTTGCCTTCATTGTTTTAGAGTAAAATTTTGTTGGTCCACAGATCAGCCGATATCAGATTTAATCCAGATAACACAATTTTTCCTCCATTCAGTAAGACGGACTGACAGTGTTGGTTTCTACTTCTACTTCTTTGGATCTGTTGAAATTTGATGCAGGGTTTGGAATCCCTGTAAATCCAGCTAGTCTAAATTAGCCATAATAACTTTGATCAGTGATGTTTAACATTTGTACAACACTTTAGTTTGTAAATGCCTGGAAAACTTAATACATGCCCTCAGCAACAAGCTAAACTAAGATAATGAATATCACAAACGTGACCTTTAGACCATCAGTATGTCAACATCGGCACTGTGAACATACTAACAGTCACCATATAGGTCTAAGCCTAATTATAGCCTTAGACAGAGGCTAGCATGGCCAATTCAAGCACTTTCAGATTAGGTGAATTTGAACTGTATCGTGTCTGAGTATGGCTGTCCCCGCCTCCCAGCGGTTACACTATTGTTTGTGTCTAAGGGGGACTAGTATGCAGGGTTTATGTATGCAGATTTGGCTCTAATGTACAGTAGCTGAAGTCTGTAGTCTGTGTATCAATAATCATGCCAGGTTCATGAACTACATTCAGCTGCCATTGATCAAATTGCTAAAAAACTAGTAACCAGGCAGAGTAAAGACAATACAGATACAAACTGCAAAAAACTGACCCACTGTGACACCACATTTAGTGATGGGCTGGTACTCGTGTCATTCACCCAATCACACACATTCATACAGCGCCTTTACCTTATTCACGCACACACTCCCACTCTGATGAATGTATTGGAGGCAGCTCAGGGTTCAGCATTTTGGCCCAAGGATACTTTGATTCACAGTAGTTCTAAGCTAATATTTCTGCTTTCTCCACAAAGTGTTTTCACTGTGTAATCCCCACCGTCCTGTCCTTTGAGTGAAATGCAGCATGGTACATACATAAACTCCTAAATTAGCTCCTTTAAATGTTTTTTGGTTCCACTTTCAAAGCACAAAAGAAGAATCTAGAAAATGTGACACTGTGTAAAATGCTTCAAGTGTTAATAGTGAAAGTCAAGGTCAGGCATGCTTTGACAACTCTTAAAATAAAAAGATTGAGGCCAGGGCCAAAGGTAAAGTACAAATGAGATTTTTCCAGTGTTTTTTAGTTTCTACGTCTGGGAGTATGCACAAGTTCTCTTGGGTCAGTGCGATGTTAATATCATCATCAAAGGGCGAATGCAAGGCTCTGTATTGGCGTCTGTGTGCCTGCCCGTTTGTCTGTGGACTGCACTTCCACCAGCTATGCATGCCTCCTCCAAGGAAAAGTATAACAGGAAAAGCTACTTGGCTATAGTGTCTGCAGCTGTCCTGACCTTAAGAGAGCACTCACTCTCATTTTTGCTTTTGGAGTTTCTTCAGCAGGATGGAAATCCTCTTGGATTCCAGTTTAATACCATTTAGTAAAAATTAGGTGTATGATGGAGATAACAGCTCCACTTGGAGTAGAGTGACTAGACGAATTGTCGAAATGTATCCGTGTTGGACGACTCATCACAACGGCTGCTGCGAACACAGTTCTGCAGAGACTTGCTCAGTGACAGGCAAAGAATGTGAGCCAGTTCATTCTGACACTGAGGCCACATTATCCTCTGCAGTCACTGTGTACCCTGTAATAAGGACTATGTGACCTATGACCTTTGTGAAGGATTTAAGCCCAGAACCTCTAAAGTCAAGGAGCCAAAGCAGGAAGAGGGTAAACTCTGTGGTTTTGGTAAAGATCGATGATGAAGTAAATTTAGAAAGTTCTACATATAAAAACACAGCAAATGGTGTTAATCTGCTGTAAGTGTTGCAACGTCAAGCTTTAAAGTTTTGCTCCGATTTCAGGTTGAAAAAGTGTGGATGACCTCGTCTGCGAGTGTTTGAGCCTTCTTACCAAATCAAATCAAATCGTGACCTCCAAAGATGCTCATTCAAAACAAGCGCACTAAAAACAACCTTGTCCCATCACTCTGTTTCGTTTAGTGCACATTTTTCTAAGAGATTTGAAAAGTGTTACAGAAAATGTCATCTCCAAAGGTCAAAGGCCAGATTTATCCTCTTTACATTTCATCAGGAAGAGTCAGTCACTTGTATGCCTGGAATGGTTAGTCAGTGATTTGTTAACCTTGACCTCTGCCACAGGAGTTGCAACTATCAACAGGTCAGTTCCTTCCAAGCATTTTAAAGAATTCATTGTATAATTAAACAAAAAAGAAAATCCCCTGTTCTGTGACCAATCCATCCACCCACTAATGCTCAGTGTCACCATTTACTGCCATTTTAATCCACTATCTTATGCAGATATGACATTTGGATGTTAAATGTATTTTACCACAACATACTTTATGCGATTTAAGAAGACACGTTTAAACTCAATGCTCCCGAGACGTCTCTCATCTCATAATAAATCATGCAGTAAAACTGTTCACTCCACCATTCTCTCAAAGCTGCATGCACAGGATCTTTCTGCAAACACTGTGCAAATAACACAGGTGTAATTGCTGTCTTGTGACTTAGCAGTTGAAAAGTTTTAGCAAAAACTTGGTGCTTCGCGGCACAAGGTGTGGGGAAAAAGAGGCTGATCCAGCCTCCGCCAGCTGTTTCTTCTCGCAGCGTGAAGGGCGTGTCGGTGTTTTCCAGCAGTCCCTCCCTTCTGCAAAGCTTCCCAGGTGTAACGGTCGACCTTCCAGATTGAACCACATCAAACCTCAAGAGCAGGAAGCTTTCCTTCACTGTTATTACTGAGATAAAGACCCTGTGTTCAGCACTGCGCTATTGTCATCCAGCCCACCGCAAATTTATGTTTATATGTCTCCCAAGAAAATTGTAAGAAAATAGAGAGAGCTTCTAAAAAAAAAAATTAAAAAAAAAAATGGTTGTATTAATATTTTAGTTTCTTCTGTACTGTTTGTGTTCCAGACCCAAAGGCTCAGGAAAGGCAAACCAACCATCTTCAGCCACAGATCTTCATCTCTCTTCATCTCTTATGACCTCTTTCTAAACCACCACCTTTTCCAGTAAGTGCCTCTGCTGCTTCCCGCTAACTACTAGCTTTGCTTGTCTCAAAGAGTAAAATCTGAGTCTATCCTTCTTTCACTTCTGCCTCTTCCTCGCCGTGAAATATTCTTCCCGGGCAGTACCGGCAGTTTCCACCAACATCAACCATCAGACATGAAAGCTTTGCTTTGACTGGAAAATAACACAGTAAAGTCTCAGGTCTAATTATGCTGGTCTAGTTTATGACCTGCCAGCTCATGTCCATTATCTTCCCCTCCAGCCTTTAAACTTCACCTTGCTCATCACTTCCCGAACCAGGTGGGGATCAGTGCAGTCTTCACTTTTCTTTTTTTTGATGGTTTTCAGACTGCCTGTTCTCATTCCCAGGCCAGCTAAGAGACTAACACAGGGTGTCAATGAGCTGCAGTTTTTGGCACCTCTGCACAAACACGTGTACATATGGTCTAGTTAGCCGTTTGATCAATGTCATCCAATTTGGACCATGAATTTAAAAAAAAAAACTATTTCATGAAATGACTAAGATAGAGATTAATGCTTATACGTTGTATGTCACGCTTAATCTGAATGAAAAGCAAACTCTGTCTAAGAACCTCAGCTATTGTCCAATTTACAGCATCTTGTTTATTTACGCAGTCACATGACAGTGATCGAATGTTTTTTTTTTTTAACATCAGTCAAGGTTTCTAGATCATCTGTTCCTATAGTCATATAGTCCAATTTTGCCTTTCCTGTTATGCAGAATTTACATGTTTCCAGAGACAGTTAAATTTTTCCATTGCACTTTAAATAAAGAAAGGTGTTATGGATGGCACACGCTGAAATTGTTCTGTGAGTTTTAGGCTCCATAAGCACTTTAGTGAGTGCTTTGTTAAACATGCTCATTAGTCACTCACACTTGTCGCAGAATGTACTCTGACGTGACACTGTAGAAAAATCACAGGTGCTGTTAGCAAAACGAAAGCCGTCTCAGTCCCAATTGTCATTGATAATGGGATTGGTAACACCTGCACTTTTCCTACGGATAGTAAAATAAGTGTGTTTTGAAACAGAGGTTTGGATGCCGAGGATCAAAGAGTTAACTGTAATATTGTGTAAATGCATAGCTCATTAGATTTCACAGTCATGCTGATTGCCTTCATTTTTCTTATCTTAAAGACCCACTAAACATGTGAACAAGTATCAGAGACAGAACTAGAAGCGATTGCCTTTGCAGAAATGGACATTCCCGGCATTTCTGAAGCTGCTGTTTCTGTGAGAGCAGAAATGATCCGTGACTGAAAACGCCGAGCTCCCGAGCAGTTAGCCTCTCAGATGTGAGCTTATCATCAGCTGTTAAGAGCAGTGTAAATTCCTCAGGCCTCGGGCTGCAGCCCGGAGCGTTTTTGAGCTGATAGGAAGAGAGGGGGGACTGCAGGTGCAGATGTGGGCCTTACATCCTAAGGACGTGACGATTAAACCGAGAGAACCCGTGTTACTACTCGTGTGAGGGAAGAATCTCATCCATCAGCGAAAGACAGAGTGGGAGACGTCAGATGAATAAAGGAGTGATGTCAAGCATGACTCAAAGTTTGCAGAAACACATTTTGATAGAAAAGAAGAAGTGTTTGGCTTGGGTGCGTCTCTCTGTTATTGCCTAATTGTGGAATTTTGGTCTCAAAAATGATGGAGATCCAGTCAGCAGCTTGCAAAATTGACTTTGATTCAACAATTAACTTAACTAACTCATGTATGTAATACCACTTCATGTTTCACTTATGCTCGGTTTTGGTTGCAGTTTTCCATCATGAGTATTTATAAGCCGCTGGATGTCAGGCTGTCAAGATGATTTACAATTTCAGGACTTGGACATTAGACAAATTTAGATTTTATGGTTATGGTATTTCTATTTTTAAGAAGTTACTTCAGGACAGGAAGCTGTAACACTGCACACCCGCTGGTCGTATGTGGTTGACTTTCAGCTGGTGGCGGGAGTTGTCCTTTTATTAACACCTAAGCTGGCTGAGCGGTGGAGCAGCTGCAGCACAGCATTTGTCTTGTAGTGTTATGCAGTCTTACCAAGTTTCTGAGGAACGGCATGGTTACCAGGCGGCCACAATATCTCACACCGGACAGTTGAGAGGAACTTCCCAGAAGATCGAATCTATTCAAAAGACAAACAGAAACAGGGTGTAGCTGTGGGTGCATTGTAGATGCACAGTATCATGTCAAAAAGCACTTGCTTGACGGTCAAAAGTAAAGGAGAAGTCAAATCAAGGATAAAACAAGAAGCGCACACCTCTGCAGGGGCAGCTCACTCTCCGGGGAGTATTTACTTTTAAGGGAATAACGTTGTATTTAGTATATATTCATTTTGTTTTTTCTCTTCTGTTTAAATGTGCTTTAAGAAGTTTCCAGTGCAGTAAAAATCAGATAAGGGCGACCTAACAGATATTTACTTTGAATACACAAACATTACGTAGAAGAGGAGTAGATATTGATTTAGTAAATATGTGGACATGAATAACTTGAGCTTAATATGTAACATTATACTACGGTATATGTCTGACTGGCTGACTGGGCAGCTCGATCGCTAACTCTTTACAACACTCTCTTTAAAGGTGTAACACATTTGGGGATCAGCTTAAAAGAAAGGCAGATGTGAAATGTAAAAGTGAGGTCAAACGTGATATTTAGAATCCCCATGTCCTCAAAAGACCCCGCTATTAATTTTTGTCCTCTGTCGGGGGATATGAGTCTGAGACCGCTACATTAAGCACCTTTTATGCAATCTCTATGACATCCTCGGCTTCCATATTTTATGACCAAAAGGAAGGTTAAGTGATACTTCTATTGCTTAAACTCAAATTTCTTCAATTTGAGGGCCATAACTTTAGTAAGAGTTCAGAAATGCACAGTAATTTAACCCCATCCAAAGCAAATCTTGTATTCAGTGTCCTTTGTAGTGGACAGCAGACTTACTAGCTCACATTTTTAACCAATGTTCATACTTGAGGAAGCAGAGGGCAGGATGAGGCAGAAAGAATTTTACTCAGAACTGTGAGTCAGTCTTACTGCTGTCAGAGAAGAAGGTGGAGGAGGGCCAGACAGAGCATGAAGGTGAGGGCTCAGACGACATATTAGCTTTTGAGGAGTCTAAGCAAGGAACTACTGTCTGTAATAATAAGAACTGTTTAATGTAGGGCTCTGAAGTTTTTAGGGGAAATACACACCAGCTAAGAGTTTGATGTCTTCTTTTATCCTTTGGATTTATGAATTTATTAATATCTACGCTAAAAGTGCATTAAACTGTAGGTCTCCTGTCTTTATCAATTCAATTATACTGAAATTGGCTTGCAACTATTTTGAAAACAGGACATGACTACCCACAACCACCACATAGGACGTCCTCTGATTACATCAAACAGAAAATAAGCAAACAGGTTCTAGAAAAAATAAAGTCAGAGCTCGTAAACAAGAGGGTGGTGCTCATCACTGAAGTGAAAGTAGCATTAATACCATACTGAAACTGGGTTGATTTTTTTTTTAAATTAAACATGAAAACAGGACAATGCTGCAGTATTAAAACTGGGATCTAGGATCCGAATTCACCGGTTCCTGTTATAGTCAATTTAATTGGTTGATGCAGATTCTTTAAAATTAGGCAGTCAATCAAAATAACAAGTGCTCTTGATGCCTCTGATAAGGGGGAAAAGAATAAATTCTTGTGGAAAGTGAGAACTCTTTCAAACAGGATGAAACAAGGCTGCTGTGGAAAGATGATTCCCTTCACAGGCCGGTGTCCTGTGTGGCATTTAGACACCAGATCCCGGAGCCATAACTTATACAATACTTCGGATCCAAAATGGACTTTTATTTTGTCGTCATTTTGCCTCGTCTCAGGCTCCTTAAAAGCTGGTATATCCTCTGTATGAGCTTCTATCTTCTGGCTTTAATGCCTGCCCCCCCTCCAACCCATCACCTGAGAGCTTTAAGTTTGTCCACTTCCACGGTTATGTGCAAAAAACAAGACCTGATGTCCACATAGAGGGACAGAAGATCAAAAAGAAATAACAGCAACATGTCTCTTTAAAACATAAATTTAAGAGACATTATCTAAAAAAAATCTAAACATCTTTTCTTCTGGGTATAATATATATATATTTCTTAAATGTTTAAAGACATTTTATGAAAGTTTGACCTTATTTGACCTTGAAGAAGAGGTCAGAGGTCCAAAGTAGCGTGATATTAAAAATCCACATATCCATATCATTGCCTGTATGCCCATATAGTGCCAATACAAACAATGGCAGTAGAAAACATAGTTTTAAATAGCTCTATACAGCATTATTATCTTTTTACCGATCAGTCGTTCTTGATATTTTTAATCTTTTTACAGTAATTTCAGTTGACAATACACATGGCTTTTTGCCATTTTTCAACCAATAAATCATTAAGTTGACCTTGGAGACCTGGATGGATTTAAGCCAAATTTGAATGGTGTCATGGTCCCGGGTCGTTGACCCAGTGTTTTGTGTTATTTAAAGTCTTTGATTTCATTATTTTTCATTTCAAGTCTCTTGGTTTCTCCTTCTGTGCGCCTCCTATGCTCCATGTGCCATGTCCCCTGTGTCTCTTCAGTCAGTGTCATGTCTGTGTCTTTGTGATTCCTGGTTCTTAGGTGTTGTCCCTTTGCCTTCCATGTTTAGTGTGTTTCATCTCTAGTGTAGGGTTTGTTCCGTCTATGTTTAGTCATCTGTCTTCCCTGTCAGCCGTGTCTCCTGGTTAGGTCTGCATCACCGTGCTTGTCCTGTGTTTCCTGTTTTACTTTCACAGTCCGTGTCCTGTGTTAGTGTTTTCAGTTTTGCTCTCCTCCCCCCCTCGTCATGTCTGATTAGTCTCAGCTGTGTTCCCCTCGTTTGCTTTTCCCTCATTTCCCTCTGTGTGTGTGTGTGTGTGTGTATATATATATATATATATATATATATATATATATATTGCGTGCTTCCCTTTGTTCCTCGTCGGTTCGTCTGCGTATCACCCTCTGCTTATCATCTCCTCCAATCACAAATACCACAGAGCGAGAAGCGGGGTACACCCTGGACACACCTCTAGTCTGTCGCAGGACTCATTAAGTGATTTTGCTTGAATAAATTTGTCGCAAAAAGACAATTTTTAGAAGATCAGCTTGATTCGAGTTCAGCTGATTGCAAAGACGTACACACGTACACATGCTGTTCTTCCCTATCACTTACACTATCCAACCACTAGAAGGGGCATTCTTTCACACTCATTTTAGAGAAGATCCTTTACACAATTCTACTGACTAAGAACTGTGTACATATGTGAGGCTGAAAGAAAAACTCTTAATCTACCTTCCAATGTTGCACAGTAATCTAGATTTTCAGGGTAAATAGAGGAAGGAATTCACAATATGCAAGAAAGTTCTGCTTTTGTTGTTGCTCAGTTAGATGACAGTGTGTTGAAATGTTGCATTTTGTTGTAACTCGGATATGAACGCAGAGGAGCTGAACATTTACCCCATATAGTGGAATAGCGAGTTTGGGATTTGCTAAGACAATCCCATCAGTCCTGAGTGTTTGAAGGCCTCCAATATACTCAGTGTACTATACGGGCATTTCTGTAAACTGTATTTTAGGATTTCCGAAGGTGAAGGAACTGTCATGAATGTTTAGAGAGAACAAATGATCTAAATACCAACTTCTCGTCTGAATGAAGCCAGCGTTGTTGCTGTTGTTCTCATTTGTCTCCTTCAGGGACTCTGCTGAAGTCTTGTTGGAGACAGCGGCCTCGTCATCAGTTTTGACTTCCACAGTGGACTCCACAGGTGCAGGAGGACTTTGCTCAGCAACATCCGCTTTGGGCTTGTCCTCAGAGCTGTCTGGAGCAGGAGCAGGAGCTGGAGTTGCAGACTCAGTGCTGGGATCAGCAACAGATTTATCAGTCTCAGCTGTAAAGGACAATAAAAGCAGAAGCACAGCTGTTTTTTGTGGTTCTCAAGATAAAAGAAAACAGTGGTTAAAATAAATGGAAATTGAAACAATGTGGATAAGTAGAATAAACACACGGACTGAGTTTGAAAATACTGGAAAGCCCCAGTATTTGTGTCATACCTTTTCGACAGCATGGTAAACTTTTGCAATAAGTTAATTGTGTGAAACTCTTGAGACATTTCTTCATTTTTTTCTTTTAAAGCTAGATGACATTGCAGAACCGCTGTTTGAATTATTTAGGTGCCCCACAATCACAGCATTTCCACTCATACAGCCTGAAGTAGTTTGTCCTCAGGCAGGATATTTCTCGGGCAAAAGCATTTGAGGGGGCCACCATGTTGGTAATGAGGCGGCTGATTAGTGACCATTTCCTAATGAGCCACAGCCATGCAGCTGTTGGAGGCTGTGGGAAAGTAGGGCAACCCCATTATTATCTGACCCAGTCTTAGGGAGAGGGAAAGGAGAGACTAAGGAAAGAGGAAGATGACTGTTCTTCAAGACGTAATTGTGGAATGACTAAGCTGGCTGGTCAGTCGTTATTCGAGCCTTTGCTAAACTATTCTTCACAGGTGGGTTCCTGGCATGAATCAGCCTATAACTACTATTTCGTTTGGGTTTTAAACATGAAGCCAATGAGCAACTCCCCCGTGCTTCTTTTCAATTGCCACCAGGGGGCAACGCATCAATTTGCAAACAATAGGTCTAACTTTCCCGGTACTTCTTCATTAGCACTCTCAAAGCAAACATCACATCTGTAGAGCTCGTTCTTGACAAAAAACCATACTGCTGCTCACTGATCATCACCTCTTTTCTTAACCTAGTTTCAACAACTCTTTCTCATAGTTTCATGGTATGATTCTTCAGTTTTATCTTCTGTAGTGACACAGCTCTGCACATCCATTCTCCATTCCTCAGGCATGCTCTCACCCTCCAGAACTGTGTTGAACATCCTAGTTAAAAATCTCACTGCCCTCCTCCTATCTTCTTACCCTCTATCTGGACCGGTTGCCTTTTCCACTCTTCACCCCCCGCCCCAACCCCAGCTGCTTTCACTTCCTGATTCACTGTCCTCTATCCATCGTCCTTTGTCTCTCATTTTCTTCAATTTAACTCCTTAAAGTACTCTTCCTCAACATACTCTCTTCACTTTTTATAAGAGTTCAGTCTCTATCCTTAACCACCCTAGTATGCTGCACATCCTTTCCAGTTTGAGCTCTGCCTAGCCAATCTTTACAAGCTTTTTTCTCATTTCTGTTCAGCCCCACATACAGCTCAGTATAAGCCTTTGCCTTAAGAGTAAAATATAGTATAAAGTGACGGGTACCTTGTAATTGAAAAAGCTGTACATGTACAGTATCCTGTTTCTTAATCAGAACCACTCATCACTAGAGTTCTCTGATAACCCCCCCCCCCAAAAAAAACCAAACCATGACAGGACAAACATGTTTTAGTGAGAGAGATCAAAAACATAAAATTTAGACTGTACCCCATAATGACCATGGCCAGTCAGTGTGTTTCCAACTTCAGATTGAATCGGATCTACTCCACAGTTTTTTCCTATTTGCGGAAGGCTGTCAGTCTACTGTTTACCTCAGTTGTCAATGCTGGGTGAGAAACTTTATTCACTTTGGAAGAGACTCTAAAAGAATGTGAAAGGAGTGAAATGTGAATCAGAGAAGCAAACTTTTGACCATGACAGCCATACTGAGTTGAGTTGTTGCTGGGGATATTCTGAGCTGTTGGTAAGTGCTACCGTTTTAGCTACTATTAGGCTCTGTTAGCTGCTGATTGCCAGCATTAGTAAAACCTTCTTTGAAGTGGATCTAAAATTGCTGGACTCCACCGCTTATTAAATAAACTTTCATATGACGTGAGTATGTAATCAAACTGTTTATCAGAGGAAAGGTGAGATTTTTAGGATACTCAAGCCTAATATTAACTGACATAATATTAGCCTATAGCCAGCTGGTGTTTTTGTATAGCCAACTTGTCAGCTGTCTGGAGACAGTAGGATTACATGTCTAATCTACTGACAATAAGTACTTGCAATAATATCAGTAATTAATTAGCATTTGTGTTAGAGCCCTGACTTCAGTTCAGTAGATGAGATTTTAGGTGGGAAAGAAATGGATCACAGGACCCTGTCTTTAATGTCTTGAGTTTAAAGTTGGAGGCACAACTTACTACGTATGTGGCCGGTTTTTAGCCACAAACGTAAAACGCCATTAGTTAGAAGCCAGGTGTCTTTCCTGGCCACTGAATTCAAATATGGTGGGGGAACATGGCAGCTTCCACAAACCACAAACCCACTACTATGTATTTTTAATAGATTTATTATAAGTTTTTGAGAATGCACCAGTTTGTTGAAAGATGTAATAACACAGTGAAATGTGAAACCTAGCGGACATGTCTACCAGTCCACTAGGTTTCATTTGACTAGATTCCATTTGGCATTGTAGTTATGTAAAAAAATTACACGGGACATTTACGTAGGATTTTGGGCATAAATATTTCTTTGAGTAGAGCAAAAGCAACAGGTTAACAGCAGCTTGGATTTGTGTTTCCATTCAAGCACAGTACTGACTTAGTGACAGTACAGTACAGTCACTACTTATATATTTACATTAAAAAAAGGGAAAAAATGTGCTTCTGGTCAAGTTAACACATATAGTGTGATCCTATATGGTAAAAAGTAGAAGCGCATGTGTTCGATTTTTCCCACATTTGAGAGAATTATTGTTCGTTTCTAGACTGATGGCAGTTTTTTTTTACATGCTGCCTTTCAGGGAAAGGGCTGTGCAGAGCGACTTGCCATCAAACTGACCTTTAATTTGTTCATTTTGGAGAGAGCTAGGACAGCTGCTTTCCTTGCTTTTGCTGTCAATTGTGAGTAAATCCTGCCTGCTTTGATTCCATGTTTAAAGGCCTTACTGACAACAAACAAGTAACTACTGCTTATTTCTGGCTTTCTGTGTGACCGTTTTTTGATCTGTATATTTGAGATGTATCCACGGTTAAAACACAGTTTTCTGCTTTAAAATTTCCCGCTGTACGGAGAAAAAAGAGAAAAGTATTTGTGATCGGTCCACTGAAAATGACAAATAATGCTGCCAACTCACAGGTCAGAGGAGTACTCGGTCCTGATAAAAGGTCATAATGGGCGATAACAGTCAGCTTTTGTGTCATTAGTTAAATCTTTCTATATAAAATAGCTGTCCAGCAATTTTGATCCCGAAGAAAATTTTTAAACCCCACCAAAGTAAACTGTAACAAATGCACCATTTGAATCAGTATGTAATGTTGCTGGGAGTGCAAGCTCTCTCGGTGGTCAGCAAGACAAGAAAAATGAAAAGTCTCCGAAAAACGTCAGCCCATTTCCCTTTAGCACCACAGGCAGTTTGCAAAAGTCACAACAATGTGCTTATCTCAACTTGTGGCTTTAAGATGCCTGTCATTGTGAAGCACAGTCATTATTTTCTGCTACTCAGGGTCTGTGTTAGATCTGTGTCTCTGCAAAAGATTATACACCACTCTATCTGACATGCAAGCACTGTATTTAACATACAGTGCTTGCTGAAAATCTTGAGCTACACCTCATTTGTTTAAATTTTGCTTTCAAGAGGTCTTTTTGTTGCCTCATATGATATATTTCCATTTATGATTGTGGATTTTTCATTAAATTGCTGCACCTGTTTCCAGTATAATACAAAAGAAGCAATGAGGGGCACAAGATTTTTTTACACAGTACTGTGTTGTAAACTACCCATATGGAAATGACATGTGGTTAGCAGGCTTAACTTTCCAAAGCCTGAAAAGGACGTATATGCTTGTTTCCTCTCACACTGAATTCAACTATTGCCCCCCCCAAATCAACTTTTCCTTCTTCAAATTCAAAATCATTTTTTCAAGCCCTAAAATAGTAGATATAAAAAAAGTAAACAAATAATGAAACTAACTTGCTCCCTTGACACAGACAAATGCCTGCAAGTGAGTGTGAAACACTCTTTCCTGTAGAGTACATTTCTAGTAGGTGCTGCAGATTCTTGTCACAGAGATCAGACGACATTAGTATCAAACACAGCTGTATGATAACAAATCTGACTCCCCACCTGATTACTGTGAAAAAAATGGCAAAATTTCCTTTTTACTGTCACACGAGAGGGGGAAACAAACGAAAAGCAGACACTTTTCACAGCAACCGGGAGCTCCATCCACTGCAAGACATTGTTGCTGAAGGCAGAGAGACACGCCACGATGTCACACAGGCAGAATGCTAGGATCGGACAATCTTTATTCATTTACAGGGAAAAGAAAATATCAAAGCAACAACATGTTAATGAGCAAGTGCATGTCAAAAAGGGAACAATGTCGTATATAGGAGTCACAGAAGAGCAAAAGCTTATCTCCATCATTCGTTGCACAAAGGCTTAGGAATACAGCTTTCCACAACCTCAGGATTTCTTTATTTCTTTATTTCAATCTTGCATCTGCTTGGGTATCAGCTGCTGTAATGGGAAACTAACCACACTCCTTGTTTTTTAACTTAGCTCCCATTTCCATCAAGTGGTGGGCTAAAGTACTGCAGGACATCTGTTGTGGGAGTTTTTTTTTTTTTAAAACTAGAAAAGTTTGTTGGCTGTGCACACACACATTTCAAAATATTGGAGAACTGTGTGTATTGCATCAGATTTTCCTTCTAAACAAATCGACTTCATTTCATGTTTTAAGTTTCATGTTGACCGTTAAGTCAACGTCTGAGTCATGAACACATGAAGATTTCACTATTTCAATATTTACAGCATCTATAGATGTTGCTTCGGTAACGTGTGAGGAGCGGTGTCACGAACAGGATTTCCTTTTTGTTCTCTTAACACATCTTAAGAAAGAGGAAGTGGCAAACAAATATCCTTCACCGTTATACACTCACACCATTTTTTTTCCCTGCTAATCCACCAAACACATACTGTTTATCTGAGTTTCACACACGTGGAAAGCAAAAAGGCTTTGGTTTTTTTCACAGCGTTTTTTTTTAAACACATCAGAGCAGGAAAGGCGCTGGTGTAAAAAATTCAAAGTGAATTATTGGTACAATATCAGAAAGCCATTGTTGAAGTTATTAGTAAAATGTGAATGTTTCCTATCGTGACGAATCAGATATTGTGAAAAAGATCCATACAGGTTTGTTCTTACCTTTCTGCTCCTCCTGTGCTTCGGGTTTGGCTTCATCTGCCGCTTCAGGCTTTGCCTCCGGTTCTTCTGGCTCTTTCGCAGTAGTTTCTGTACTTTCAAAGGTTTTCAGACCTGAAAAATATTCAGACAGAAAACATATTTATTTATTCAGATGAAGGAACCTGTTTCAAAAAACAGAAAAATTTTATATTTAAGCCGATACACTGTCTCCAGCCAGTAACTGACCATTTTGAGGTGCGGTATCAACAGGCTCCACGGTGCTGAGAGGGATGTTGACTTCATCTTGTCTGGAGGAAAAATCAACCGAGTAGCGCTGAGGAGATCCAGAACACAGGGGAATGCATTAGTGCCTTTATTCAAATTTGTTTTACATGCAATACAGATCCCTGGCCTAAACTGAGCAACAAAAGCTGCAGTTATATGACCATGATGCCACACATTTTTAAAAAAATCAATCGCTGTCTGTAGCTACATGTTTAGCAAACAGTATGAAACCCAGGATGTCAAACCATTCTTTGTTGGGTATCGAATGTAGAGCTTCTTTACTTACTCTTCTTCTTTTCTTTGTCATGTAACAGGCAGTTAAAAATACCACAGCCACGAGAATGAGAACGACTAGAACGATGATACCTGAAGGAGGAAATACAATGCATGTTTAGAATGAAGCACATCTGCCAACACTGTGGCTACGCAGTGTGACCCACAGACCTCCAAGCAAAGGCCTACGCTCACCGGCCACTTCATTAGTTACACTATGCCTTCAGCGCTGCCTTAATTCTCTGAGGCATAGATTAACAAGGTGCTGAGAACATTCCTCAGAGATTTCTGGTCCATTTTGGCATTTATACAAAGCAGGATGGATCCATGCTTTCACGTTGTTTATGCCAAATTCTGACCCTAACATCAGAACGTCACAGATCAGGTTGCATTTTTCAAATTCAGTTTTCCAGTTTTGTTGAGTTGTGCAAACTGCAACTTCACTTTCCTGTTCTTATACAACAGGAGTGGCACATGATAGGGCCTCCTGCTGCCATTGCCCCTCTACTTCAAGATTTAATGTGTTGTGCATTCAGAGATGCTTTTCTGCACATCTTGTATCGAGTATAAACTGGTCATTTGATTTGCTTTTCCCTGCAGTCTATCTATTGTCCTCTGACATATGTCACATGCCTAAATGCATTGAGTTGCTGTCATGCGATTGGCTGAGCAGATATTTGCATCAATGAGCAGAAGAACAGGTGGACTTAATGAGGTGGCATGTGGCTGTAGATTTACACATGAGATTTGAGAGAAAAGTTCTAGCCTCTATGCACAGGCACAGACAGACATATATGTTTAACTCACCAGTTTTGTCAGAGCCGGCTGTCTTTGGACTGGACGTGGAACCTGTGAGATATACAAGACGCTTGTATGAAATAAAAAACCTGCCAATGAGTTGTCATAAAACATTAGTCTATCCATAATCCAATCAAAAAACACCCACAGCTGACATTAAGGATATTCATATTCATTTGCACTTGTGTTTCAAGCAATTTCAAGCAACTCTTTCCTCTAAATCAGGGATGTCAAACTCATTTAAGATCAAAGGGGCACAAAGATGTTCAGTGGACCAAATTGGAGTCCTTGCTAGGCCAATTCTGGCCCCTGGACCTTATGTTTGCCTCCCTCACTCTTGTTTTATTCCTGCAGAAAATATCTGGATGTTTAGCTGCAAAATGTGCCTCTATGCAAGCGCGCCAGGGTTTATGTGAGGTTTTCCACGGAAAACGGTTGCATGACGAGGCTGTGAGCTAATCCTGTTGAAATGAGGAGAACTGCAAAATCGTGCGATCCTTTTCAATTGGATTGTTGCAACAACTGTTTCCTCTGTTTGATCTGCAGATGAAGGGTTTATTACAATCGGCACAGTTATTGGCGTGCAGAGGGCTATGAATA
Source organism: Etia nguti (assembly GCA_015106755.1). Lineage (NCBI taxonomy): Eukaryota > Metazoa > Chordata > Actinopteri > Cichliformes > Cichlidae > Etia > Etia nguti. Next base: position 36,126 of record VUQG01013429.1, read on the forward strand.
ATCATGCTGATTTTGGTAATGTAAGAAATCAGTCCCAGCTTACTCTTCTGGGATGTACCTTTTGTGGTTAGAGACGGAGCCTCTGTCGCAGAACCACCGGGTGCAGGTGTGGTTTGGAGCTTTGTGATCGTTTTAGTTTCAGTGACAGTCTGACTGCTGGGCATTGCTCTACCTATAGTAGAGACAGTTGTTTTGCTGTTTCCTACAACAAAACAATCAAAACATTTTTTTTTTTTATCCTGAGAAGAAGAAGAAACTGTGAAGTTTGGACCATTTACAAGGGTTAAAATCTCTGACAGAACTGCTTTACAGTACAGGCTTTAGTGTAAAAGCAGTTCAGATAATAGCTCTCACCAGAAGGCTCATCTGTTGAAGGTTCAGTGCTGACGTTCATTTCAGCATTTGAATAGCTTGTGGTGAAGGTAAGTGGGACGACATCGATGGTCGTGCTCATGGTGGTGGTGTTGGTGATGGAGGAGTTAAGATCTGTCATGTTATCAGGTGTTAGTTTGGTTGCTATGACGGTCCCCACAACCAAACCTGAACAAAAAATAAATAAATATAATGTTCTAGTAGGTGAAAACAAAATATCAAACCTGATCACCCTATCATTAAATTCAGTTTCAGCATACCTTTCTGGGGCCTTTCTATGCATTTCCTTTTGTCTTTCTCCAGCTCCTTTTACCCAACAAGCATTAGACCCACTGTTTCAGAGTGCTTAATCATTTAACACAGTATGAAACTCACAGGTAGCTGAAACCTTCAACTTTCAGCTCATAATCTTTATAAAATACAACATATATATAGCAAGAAAAAAAACCTTTAATACAATGCATTAACAACTCGGGAAATTTCTCCCCAGATATTACAAAAACTTTCATTTCTACACATCTAAAGCCATACGTTAAATCGTGCACAAAAGCACCACAGCAGGATATAAGACATAGTTCCCGTTATATAAAACATGCACCCTCATTGAACTGAATCTTCCTGTGTGTTAAGGCAGCGTGCCCGAGAACTTTTTATGCACACAGTGGTTTGATTGCAACGTCCAACAATCTCACATTTAATCTGCAAAAACAATGTTCTGTCAGATTATGTGATTATATTAAATTTGCATTATAAAAATTATGATCTGAACCCAGATGTCACGTTCAAGGAAGATTTCCATTGAGTGACACACCCCATTCTCATCCACTCACACACACACACACACACACACACATATATATATATATATATATATATATATATATATATATATATAAACAGTCTTACCCAGCATAAAGAAGAAACTTGATGGCATTGTAAGTTTGATGGATGGCAGCAGCAGCTGGAAAAGCCAAACAGAGATGAATATAAAATATCCGTATTTATATGCCTCCTGTCTAAAGGTTGTGCTTTCATATGCAGCAGTTCTTCCTTAATGCTTCAGAGCATTGCATGCCTGTACAGAAAACAAGAGGATCAACCACAACTCTGACCACATTACTTGAGATAGCGGCGTTGCTCAAACGCCGTAAACGAGAAGGAACAGCGTTGCTCTGTTGCTTCAGAGGTGACTCTCTTTGCAGACCTGCTGCGACAAAACTCTGTTTGTTCCCCATAAATCTAAAGCTGTGAACAACACAGCAGAGTGACACCTGTTGCAGACTGTGAGCGAATATCTCACTTCAGATTCACCTCTTTAGACCTGCGAACTTATGTTTTGGTGTATTTTCTCCAAGCAGTTAACACGTGTATGTGGTTTTCTGGGGAAACTGGGTGTTTCTAAATAGTACCCTTTGCACCGTTTGTCCATTATTGTCACTTCTGGCTTATGCTCACTAGATGTCACTGTGACTAAGGGGATAATGCAGGAAAAAGGTGCATCTTTTCTTGCTGATGGAAGCTTAATGATGTAGTAAAAGGGAAATATGAAACAAAAAGGCCATACAAGATGCATGAATCCCCCAAAAAAGTTAGGTCGTTCCTGCAGTTTCTCATAGGGGTAAAGGCATGTTTGTGGTAATAGGAGAGTCCAGTGGTGTGGTCTGACAGTGGTGTTTTTGATGATAGTGAGAGTGGAAGACTGGGTTATTTGCTGATTAAGAAAGATGAAAGATTGATTTTGCACTTTAACATTGAATGGTAGCTTTTCTTTGTCTTATATTAATGTCTTCGAGGTTTTTGGACTGCTGGTGACTTAAAACTTAACGTTTGAATCTCCTCAAGCCTCGATCTCCATGAGCTCCAGGAAGCTCGTGACTGTATTTGTTGCCATTCGTCAAACAACCAGATGACAACCCATAGCATCACTGAAAGCAATCTTTTCTTTCTGTAATGCCGCCATGTTTTTTGGTTGCTTCTGAATGTGTGCGCCATTGTGCAAGTGCGTGAGCCTGACTTGCCTTGTGTTGCGAAGGCGTATGTGTGCTCAGCCTTGTGGGTTCATTTATTACTGTTTATTTCCCCCCATGCCAGCGGTAATCAGCAGCAGGATTAGCGTTAACTGCCACCCAGTCACTGGCAGGCTCCACGTGGGCCACTGCGCCCCCCTCCCCCTCCCGTCGACCGGGTCTCTTCTGGACCCACTAATCCTGCAGAAAAACCCATGTCTGGCTTCCTCTCTGGGCCACCTATCGCCACATCACAGAGCCCAGGCAACAGCATCAGGCCCGGCCTAGTGGATGAGCTAATCGCGGAGAGGAGAGGAGGAGAGGAGAGGGTGTGTTTCTGTGCATGTGTGTGCGAGAGACACGGAGAGGGGAGAGAGCTGGACCACCCACCCGGAGGATTCAGAGGCACAGGATTCACAGCCCATTCTGTTGACCTGCCACACCGCCCCAGCTCT
>VUQG01013430.1:1278-17736 GCA_015106755.1 Etia nguti
CTATGTAAAAAAAAAAAAAAACAAACATGAAAAGCACACAGAAACATTCCTATCTGATATTGATCTGGGGTCATAAGGCACTATATGTTGCATTGGAAGGCTTATAACCTAATTGGGCTATCCAAGCTCAAAACACGGGAACTCATTTAATATATATTTTTAACATAATGCACATTGTTATCTAGAGTTTCTATGCAAATATTTTGAAGCATAATGTAATAAAGTGTACATAATGGTTTCAGAAGGTTAGCATAATCTACACAAATACCTTTTGTTGGAAGGATGCTACTTGGTAGCCCCCATCCATTCATTTTCTCAGCCACTTATCCACCACTAGTCTATTTCTGCTATTTACCACAGAGGTTTTCAGTGATATATTTTTCCTCAGCAAAACTGTAAAATCCAATCAAAATGTTTAGTAGTTGTACCCTAAACTGAGCAATGACTTGCTTGAAAAGTCAGCGAGGAATTTAAATAAAAGAAAATAAGTGTGTGTTACTAAAGAGGATAATAAATATCGAACAAGAAAACCACACTAATGGAACAGCAGCAAAAATCAAGTTGAAAAAAAAAAAAGTTAAACCACACACCCACCAAACTCCTGCATCCATAATATAGACGTCAATCCTACACACATGCAGTCACGGTAACAGGTGAGTAAATATAAATGTTTCTGGATAATATTTGTAGGAAAAAACTTTTTTATTCTATCCATAAACTAAAATGCAAACATATGGTAAAGTATAAAAGCTGAGAAAAATAAAGCAAGGAGAATCTCAGCATGAAATGAATAGTGATACGTGGGATGAATCTAATACAGACGCACACTAATGTACTTGCCATTCCATATAAAAGAATGTCAGAGTACACATTTGCTCACTGACTGCTTTTTCGAGTGGTTGAACATCAGAGGTGTTTCAGCTTTTATTTTTAGACAAGGTCAACAACAAAACGCTACCTGCATCTTAAAAGACCAACAGCTGAGTCAGGCTTACGTCTCAAGCTCATAGCAGATTAGAGATATCATTTGCCTCTTGCAGATACTTGACAAGAGGGAGACTGTGCAGACAGCACAATTAGAAGGCTCCTTACACCAAGACTTCATCATATGGCTATAGCATGTGTTCACACATCCTGAAAAAACAAAGAGCTGCAACAACACATTTATCAGCTTAAATCAGCCCATCTCCAACATGTGCCTGCCACACAGCCGCTCAAAGCGTTCATGTGAATTTGTCTTTCTGACGTCCAATGTGGGAAATAACCAGAGGAGAAATTTGCGCGTGCGAAAGGAAGAACACATATCAAGAAATGGGAGGTGGCTGACACCAGCCTGACATGCTTCCTTTCAGCACAGTTCTTAATTCGCCTCTCCCTCCCCTGAGGAACATGTACCTTGTCTTGAAGAGGTCACATTTGACTGTTGTCAACACTGCTACCAAGAAAAAAGTCTGCTTCCTGCTCTGTCTCATATCTGGAGTGCTTTCATCAGACGAAAGGAAGCAGTCTGAGCATTTCGGAAATGAATTCTGCGCAATGTTAAAGCCAAAAGCCAGCCAGCGGTCAGAAATCAAAGCAGAAAGAGTGAAATTTAAAACTGTAATTCTGTAAACCATCATTATACTCAGAGCAAATGAGGGAAACCTCGGCAGACAGGCCGATGTTCTGATTGGCAAGTCTGGACAGGGTTGAGTAGACCAAATAAACCATGCTGATTTCTACATGCAAACGACCAACATCTCCTTTTTTAGGGCAGGCAGCAATGCAGGAGGAGAGGACTGAACCCAGCTTTGCCCAAAATGCAATTTAGTTCTCAGAGAAAAGAAAATGAATAAGGTTATAAATAAGAAATGGAGCAGTATGACATGTAGGAGAAAATGTGCTGACATGAAAAGCGATCTTCTCTTGAGTCGTGGCCCTGGATGGACTCTCATATTAAAAGTGCTGCTGTGAGAAGAGTCAACAATTTGTCACAATTACTGGACTTGCTGTGCAGTCATGTTGAGGCAGACTCATTAGAAAGCTTTTCATGTGTTCACCCTTGGCGAACGTGTGGCAAAACAAGAGGAATGTTCCTTCGAGGACCTGATACGACTCATATGATTGACACAAAATAAAAATGAACGGAGACGAGGGCAGGCTGATGAAGATGTGTGTCACCAGCTGAAGGACATGTCATAGTCTTTTCAGCTCTATGCTTTAGTAATAAAAAAAAACCAGATGTGCCTTATGAATGATCTTATCTTGTATTTGCAGGTAGAACTGATATTAATAATGTTTCTGATGTAGCGCAACAATAAAAAATGCAACATCCACAGGCACTGACAGAACTCTACTCACTCCCTCACCGGTCAGGTGGCAAAGTCCTTCATTTACATAGTTTAGTTGAATATTGTTTTGACTTTGTGATACCCGTTTAGCACAAATAAATTTATGATCCACTTTGGTTGATTAATATATGTGCTGGTTTGTTTTTTATTCAAGTATGTCTTTTGTAGTTTCCAGTTTACTTTGATATGCAGTCATTGTTTTCTCCAAGGTTAACTTCCTGGTTGCGGATAAACTCTCATGGGTGGATGCATATGAATGTCCTCTACTCCATCACGCTGTAATGTTTTGCTATGATATGTTTCAACCGTGCAAAAGTGGACTTTGAGGTAAGATCTCTCTCTTTTTTGGTGGGTTGCCATGTTTCTAAAGCGCCGACTTGTTGATATAACAGCAGACTCAATGCACCATTCAAACATTAAAGACAGCAACAAAAGAGTTTGCTATGTTTTTGTGGGGTTGGCTTTAGTAGGCTTGAATGCAACAATTCAGACTCTAGGATTGGAGAAAAAGTAATAGATGTTCTTTTTGTATTTTGTTTCCTGCCTGCCTTGGCAATAAGTAAATCTGGATTGGAGAGTTGTGCAGTTTTTGTATGTCTTAACGCCACAATGAAAAGACTTGGATGTATACAGTTTTTAATTGCTGTAAATGTCTGTTTGATTTTACCCTTGCTATTAAAAACTGTTTGCTCAGGGACTACTTTGAGATACTGCTTAATTTTCTTTTTGGTTATGGGCTGGGACACTGTTCCTGTTCTGTAAATTTATAATAATTAACAATAAAAAGCAGGTGTCTGAACCAACTTCCTGGACTGTTGTACTTATTCTGGTTTTATGAATTCCCCAAAATATACACAGAAAGAGAAAACTTCTGTAAGACATTGTTAATGTCAGTTTGCATTTATTTATTTAGCCTAATTCTAATCAAACTGAAAACTGCAAAATAATAATGATAACTAAATAAATAATCATGCAAAAGAGAAAAAAAATAGCTATGTGGTAGATAGCTCTGACTGCCCCTCACAAGCCCGAGCTGCTGGCTCATATCCTGATCAACAGCATCAACATAACATAGAATAACATACACAGCAATCTGTGAAAAGCTACTGTCATTGACTCCTCAGTGTCACAGCAGTTTGCTTTTAAGCTCTTTAGAAGCAGTTCCAGGAGGAGCTACCGATCACTGGTCTCCTGGGTCGTTTTGTTCAATCACTGAGTTGAAACTGCCTCAGAGTGCACTAATTACACTCAGTAAAGTGCAATGCAGAGCTTTCATGACCTCAGTGGAGGCTGATGAAGACCTGCCGGCTGTCACTAACAGAGGCCGTATCTGAACGCACAAAGTCCCGAGTTCTCCCTCTCGGATATGCAACGTCCAATGTGGCACAACTTTCCTTAAAACACTGAGTCTAAATTCATCTTTAATTTTTACCCTGGACATACAGATTTATTATATAGAGTTTAAAATATGCTAATGAATTAAAAAAAGTTATTCAGTTGTTCAGTTCAAATAAACTTTGCAAGCTTAGATAAAGGCTCCCATTTTGAAAATATTTTAGGGTTGAGCAGTTTTGTTATACTACGTGGAATAGATGAGCTTTGCCTTCAAAAGAGCATTTAATCAACCATAGCAACACTGCCAGGGTCCATTCTTCATATACTGTATTGATACAGGTTGAGCTTTGTGGCACTGGAATTTCATTTTTACTTCAGTAGTGTAGTGTAAGCATGGCTTTTTGCAAGTCTCATGCATAATATAGACCCTCCCTCTTACACTTCACGCCATTCCTCATCCTTCTCTAATCTGCTCATCCCAAAATCAATTCTCCATGTTTTTTCCTCCAGCCTGTAGTCCTGTTTATCCATCTAACTTTTTTGTTGAGACTCGCCCACTAATGGAGACGATGTCAGCTTTCTCTGGAATATAATAAAAGTAAATGGCACTTTCTAAAAAATACAGTTGAAAAATTTATTTCATTAATAGCTTTGTTGTGAGCGATTCTGTTGAATTATGATTGCCAACTGTATCGCTCTTCCTTTCTGAGGAAGCATCCATCTATCCATGATCAGAGGCTCCTCCTTATGCAAGTAAACATTAATGACACTCTACTCAAGCTGAGCTGCAATCTTAGCTAGCTACATGCTTGCTTTGGCTGATAAATGTACACCAGTGAGAAATCAGTTCCTACTCAGAACAAGGTTTGTAGAAGTTTTAAATCGTGGATCATAATTTCTGGAAAGTGACACTTTTTATATGTATATTTTTGGTGCTTCAAGCAGGCAAGTGCCACCTGGTTCCATTATATTTAACTGTAGGAAGACATAGTGCCAAAACAGGAAAATTCACACCAAAATAATCTAGACACAAATAGCAGTATGAGCCACAGGAAAAATTGTCAACAATTTTTTAAATCTGGTAAATACTTTGGTAATTCACTTATTATGCTATAAATAAAACTCCATATATTTGGGAAAAAAACAACTTGTATCTCAAGTCTTACCTGACTTAAAAAAATAAAACTCTAGATGGTAAATGGCCTGCATTTGTATAGCGCTTTACTTAGTCCCTAAGGACCCCAAAGCGCTTTACACTACATTCAGTCATTCACACACCGGTGATGGCAAGCTACATTGTAGCCACAGCTGCCCTGGGGCGCACTGACAGAGGCGAGGCTGCCGGACACTGGCGCCACCCGGGCCCTCTGACCACCACCAGTAGGCAACACGGGGTTAGTATCTTGCCCAAAGATATTTGGCATGCAGCCTGGAGCAGCCTGGGATCGAACCACTGACCTTCTGGTTAGTGCGGACCTGCTCTGCCACCTGAGCTACAGCCACCCCTAGAGCGTCTTCGTCTTCAGGAGCATTCCTGTTTTATACATACATAGATTATTTACAACACTATCGCCAGACTGCACTATCATTCACACAAGTTTTGCGCACTCATTCCAACATCTATAGAATACGAACTCTATAGAACAGTTTAAATATATCTCTTCCGTTTCCCAGACTCAGATCCTGTCCTCCTACGCTTGCTCTCCACAGGCTCCACATTCCACAAGAGTCCTGTTCATGGGATTGCATTACTGTGAAGGGCGATGCAATTCTGCCCCATGTCTCTATACTTTTATTTACTCTGCACTGAAAGATGAAATGAGGGAGGAGGGGGAATGACAACTTCATACTTCCTGCAATGCGGGCCATCTGTATGTGTTTTAAGTGTGTAAATGTAAACATAACTTTGATGTAGGGGAGTTTATACAGTGCAGACGCTTCCACTTGGGGTAATCTTTATCCAATATCCTGGAATAATCAGAGGTTACAAACAATCTCTTCTCTTCATCAAAACACTTAGAACAAGGTCTAATAATCCCCACACCTCCATATACTTGCTGAAAAGCTGCATTCAAATGCTTACGTTGTTGAGATATACAATGCTGTGCTTGAGAGTCACCATCTACCGGAACCAAATTCCTTGTATGTGTCTGTGCATATACATGGCCAATAAACACGATTCTGATTCTGAAATACCCTTATTTTGGATTTACATGTTAGCAAGCTCATTTATCTTCATTTAATATCTGTGATTATAAAGCTGGAGCGAGCTGGAGAAGGTTAATATCACATCATGACTCTGCCTCCGCAGAAGTACAGAGCTATAAAGATCTCTGCCTGGGGCAATCAGCTCTGGGAGAAGGTGCTCACCTGAAATGAGACAGCAAGGACACTCGGAGGTAAAACACCCCGTTAAACATTTGGATCAATATTAACGTGACTTCCATTTCATGCTTGCCCAATTCCAATCACCTAACAATATACTCGGATACTGGGCGGAGGCTGGCTTTAACAGGGCAGGTTATTACAGGAAGAGGGCAGAGACAGAATGTGCTGGCTAAGCTGTCAATGCTGCTAATAGACAACGAGGTAGAGTTTAAGGCAGAGTTTAACCTCCCATCACACATGTCCGTGATAGTACACACTCTTGCACACACAGACGCACACACATTGTATAAGTTACACTTGCACTAGTTTTAACAATAACTTGATTTACCTTTAAAGTTGTGTATTAAATTTGAATGAGATCAAAACTCCACAGAGGACATTCTGTTTCTGAGATAAACACAAACTCACTGAAACCTTATTGCAAAATAAGTCATCATTTAACATGTGGTACTAACTTCTAAAGTCTGAAAATACCATAATAAAAGAAATTTTAAAAAAAGACAAAAAAGACAAAAAGCAGTTAAAATAATTGGTAAAACTTGTAAAATATAAAGAAATCTTCTTAATATCAAAGAGAAAACACAAAATAATGCAGTTCCAACAACCATGCAAGCCACTCACTGAAATGTTGATTTAAAAAATGTTCTATTGCACTTTCATTTTACCCAAGACTGACATTTACTCTGAACACAATCATGCAAGTCTGCCCTCTTCAAACTCAAATGGTGCCTGAGTGTATACTGTCATATCCTGCTGTCAATCCAGGAACTGGCTATTCAGTTTAGACAACCTGCTGGTTTTCTAGTAGTCTCAGATTTTAAAGCCTCAGTAATGACTCTCATGGGCCAAGTCAAACAAGCCTCTTTGTTTTTCTACTATAGTGCCTATGCTGCCTGGAAGCCACTAAAGAGTTGTATAGCATCTCCATCAAACCCCAGAAACAAAGTCTGGATATGACAAATGATTTCCAACCTCTCAGCCTTTGCACCAGGGTTATCTACAAAGAACAGGTCCTATCCTTAATATTATGCTAATTAAAAGTGAATATTCTTAAAAAAAAACACAATGTGTCATAATACATTAAAAAAAAAAAACTGCCAACTGTCACTGCCAAAAAAACCTGCTGAAGCTGTAACAAAGAACAAAAGGTTTCTCATTTTAACTCATAACAAAAACCTGGCCTCGACTGCGCAACCACATCAAAGACTGCTGGAAACAGCCTGAAAGTGCAGCTCACCTCTCATGGAGAGCAAGAGGGCCATCCGACCGCAGGCGATCCCTTTCACTTGACAAGTTTATACATTATTCCGCTCATTAAAACTACCGCATGCCAGCAGGACTTCAACAAGTCTTCCGTCAACCTCATTGAGGTTGTAATGTCACATTGCAGAAAGAAAACTGAAAGCTCCAAAACATTCTGGTGAACAAATGACGTAAATAGCAAGTAAAGTTCACAGTATGACATGTGTTACCTGAGTCAGTAAAGGAGATAATTCAATTCAATTCAATATTATTTATATAGCGCCAAATCACAACAACAGTAGCCTCAGGGCGCTTATTATAAAGGTAAAAACCCTACAATAATACAGAGATAATGCACACATGCTAACACATAGTTTGAGCACCTGCACAGTGGAGTTTGACAAAGCTGATGAAACAACAAAAGTAAAATAAAAATTAGACTTTTGGGGGTTTTAGTATGAGTACTAAAGCAATTTCATAGAGTATGTTATAGAGGATTTTCACAATATAGGTCATACCTCAGAAGTTTTCTTTTGTTTTCTTTTTCTTTTTGATATGAACTGAGTTAAAGTTATCTTAAGAACAATAAATAAATAACAAAATACAGTAAATGTCAGTGTTGAGTGGAAAGTGAGTGGGAGGAGAGTTTATTCTGGATGTTCTGATCTGTTAAGGGTTTAGTGCCACTTATTTATTGGTAGGCAGTGTTGATGCAACACAATGCAATTTCTTCATCAAAGCTTCTTAAAAGCTCTTTGATATTTTTAAGTGGATTAAAAAAATACTAATGTAACATTTATTGACTTGAGCTATTCCTACAGTGGAATCAGTGAAGAGCTGAAGAGCCACAAAATGAGTTCGTACTTATAAAGCGGAACAGTGGACCTACAATAAAAAAAATTCAGAAAAATGCTATTTCAACATGTGTGGAGCATCATCCACTGAGACAACAGTTCATGTTCATGTACAGAGTTACCATGATGTACATACTACAGCAGCCATGAAAGAGCAAGAGCTGAAAGTAGCCAGATGACATCCTGAACCCAACCCAACAGTCTGCTTCAGTAGCTCAAAACTGAGGCACAATGAAGTCAGGGAACATTGTCATGATCATGCATGTGTCTGCAACCATTATAAAAAGGCTACGCTGACCACAATAAGTTGCCTGCTTTCTGTTTTCCATAAAGTTAAAATGGGTCTTAATCTATTAATTTCAGCCTCAATACATTCAAACTTGTGCCATTAAACATCTGCGCTGCTATTCAATTACAGACAGGAGAGTATCGCCAAGGAATTTTAACGGTACTGAGAGGCTTTTAAAAGTCAGTGTGGCAGGATATAAAGAAATATCCGACAAAAGGTGGTGGGCAACGCTGCAAGGCTGCCTCGGTCAATGAAAAAAGTTTGAGGCATGAAGAAGAAAATAATAAAGCGGGAGAGCCAATTTGCTCTAGAGTACGTGTTGCAATGATAATAAAAAGTGCAATAAAATGGATGTGTCATGTTCAATTCACAGGACTCATAAAAAATGTTACCTATAAAAATTTCTGCTAAGCATTATGTTAAACTATATGGACAAGCGGGGGCTAAACTTGAATCCTTTTTCAAAAATGTTTTAATGGCAAAATTGAAGCATTGAAATGGGATAATGCTGGATGTGAATTTTTAGTGCCCTAATTTTCAAAACTTTTTCTTTTTTTAAATGCTCATTCCATAAAAATGGGATAAACTCACCATACTCTTGCAGTGACTTGCATACGACATCTAGGTGGGTGGAGCCAAATGGGTTTCTGACAAATCTCCGCCTTCGCCGCAGGTCATCTTCCCAGTAGTCAAGACGCCAGAAGTCGTGCAGCTGACTATGGAAGAGACCAAAGGACAGGCAGGTTAGACAGAGCAAACAATGATGGACTGATTACACCAGCCACGTTCTTATCAGAGGAAAACATCTTGTGGAGAAAAACCAGGCCACATTTAGCAGGCATATTAAGCTGGGCCTCTGCATACTGCATGCACAGCCCTACTAATGTTAGTCCTGCTAATGCTATAGCATCAGAAGAGCAGGGAGTAGCAGCAGCCGCTGCACGCATAAATCACCAGTACTCCCATTAACAAATACAGCATCAAATTACAAGTATAAATGGCACAGCTTGCCTCCTTTTTTACAATGTTTTTTAACAAGTCTTGTAAATCAAAGGTAGGAACCTCAACGCAGACAGCGTGGAGTTTAATGATCGGGGTCTTGGGGCGGTTGAGGCATGAGCCTATAAAACAAGCCCCCTCCCTGAGTATGTGGAGCCATGATTAAAATAATGTGCTGAAATATTCATTGAAATGATTCCCAGAGCCCTGGAGCAACCCAATAGAAAATTGCATTTTTATTCATTATTAATAACAGCGAATTAGGGTGGTAAAAAAAAAAAAAAAGACAGAGAAAGAAGAAAACAGTTCCAGCATGTGGTAACCATCTTTGTAAATGATTATTTCAACATTAGTGAGGACCTGGGATAATTTTATTGCTTGCAGCTAATGCAAACCATTAAGCACCACAACCAGCATTAGGTTTCTAAGTGCTGCTTGTTCCAACTGCACGCTAGCTGGAGCTATTTCAAAGCCTTTATGTTTCCTTTAGAGGGGAATACAGCAAGAAAAATCTTGCTTTAATTTACCTTTACTAAGGAGAAGGAAAAAAATTGCATCAACTCTAGCTGACAGACAAGAAATCCTTACATCAGCCATTCCAATTTTAACCAAATGTGAAGAAATAACACATATTTTTCCTTTGTTTTGTTGTCTTTAACAATGAGACTATGTGAGAATAGGGCAGCACACTTCAGTACCTCAACATTTGAGCTCATTTTATTATACAAATACAGGGCATCTGTAGATCTAGAAACAGAATAAATCTAGAAACAGGCGCTCAAATCTCAAAATAAAACCTTGGATGGGATATTGAGTGTTCAAATCCAAGCTGAGATTTTCCTGTGTGTGCTGGATACAGTAAGACCCTGGCAGGCAACCGTCTATTTCATTGTATAGTTTCTGCCCCCTTCCCTGCTACAGTACTGAGGGAGTCTAAACAGATTAAAGTGTTAGAGGGGATCACATCACAAAATACAGCCTTCTTGCTCCATAAATATAATATCTACCAGTGTCAGAAATCAAGAGGCTCAGGAGACTTAGCCGGGCTCTGACAGCAACATGAGCTCAGTTTCAGTTAAGTATCAATCAAAACCGAGTGTATATGTGTGTGTTTGTGTGTGTGTGTACGTGTGTGTTGTGCGCAAAGTATCATGAGCTGCTGTATGCAAAGCAACACTGAACGCCTTGAGCTTGTCCCCTGTCAATCTCCCTCAAAGCCTCACTGAAGAAAAGAGAGACGTCAGTGGGTGGAAAGGAGACACCCACGTAAATGATATTGTAAATGCAAGATTACACAGTGTGAAAAATGTAAATCCACTGCAGGCAACTGGGCGATTACTGCTGAAGATTATGTCCCCTAATTCTTAGTACAAATACACAGCAGATGCCAGTGGGGGATAAATCTGCCTCTTTGAAGAGTTCCCTGTAACAGCATTAACTAAATTTGCTGCATTTTACACAAAGTGCTTGTTTGCTTATTTGAGTACAACTTCAAGCCAAAATATCTTCATTTGTCTTTAACAGCAAGCAAATACACAACAAACCAAACCTCAATCTACTGATTAATGAGTTGGACGCCGGCATTTTTTATGTCTCCTTGCCTGTTTCGGCCTGTGCAGATGGTTTCAGTTTAAATCTGCTGTTTGAGGAGGAACTGTGATATTCTACACTATGTGGTCAGTGCTGGACCGGATTTGGACTGTGCCAAAGTGCTGTGCTGAAGGAACCACCTCTCTGAGGGTGGTCCAAAAACTGCTCAGGAGGATTGCAATCCTGATGGGGATACACAGTTGGATGGCATTGAGCTCCCAGCTGCAGCTCTCCAACAGGGATATGAAATGGCAATAAAATACTAAAGAGCGCGTCCCTGTCTTAAAAGCATTGTAAGAAATGATAGTCTGGGGTTTTTTTTTTTCCAAAAGCAGCAATATCCTCATCCATGAAGAAGAAGCCTGAATAGCAGATTTTAAAACTGCACTTGGATAATATATGCACACATTTTTATTGTTTAACATGCTGCAAAAGCTAACAATCAACACCAATCTCTTCTTTATTTAAAAATTCAGATAATAAAATTTTAATATAAGTGATAAAACACAAATCCAGCAACAGTCATTAACAGAAAGATAGTGTGTTGTCTCAGTAACAAATTGTCCATCCAACATCATTCATTAAGAGATGGCTGGAGACCTTTCTTATTTGACACATCAAATGTGTCTGGCTTCATGACAACCATAAAGAATTGCTGTGAGCCAGCCCGCTAGAAACTGGCAAAATTTATTAGTCCCATCACCCATCAATCACCCAAATGGATTTCAAACCGCATTTTAAAAGCTAATTTTCCAGCACTGATAACCTACAGGAAACGGGAGCACCATTATTTATGGCCGCTTTCAGACTTGCTAAGTGCAGTAAGATAAATTTGTAACAGGACTATTGTCTATTCTCTGCTCTTTCAAATATGTATTTAAAGGGCATCTTTCCTCAGGGAGCCAGTGTTGAGGTCTTTGAGATAAAACATTGGTTGTTGAAAAGAGAAAGCTAACTGGCGTAATTCAAAATAATAAAAGTTTCTAGGAAACTACATCATTCCAAAAAATGTTGGCTTACACTGGGTTGGAGGGTGCTGCCGTATAAAAGGACAGCAGAAACTCCACAGTTTTCTCAAATATTTCTGATTATTTGGTAAATAGTGTTGGTGTTTAAGTAAAAAGGTGAAACTGTGACAGGCAATTAAAATCATCTTAAATGTAATAAAACTATGTAAGTGATGGATTAACACACTGAAAAGTAAAACATTACTGTAAAGACGTATACCTACCTGTAATACAGTTACAGGAATAGGGCAAAAAATTGATACAGCAATATAGTGTATCACTTCCTCTGGCAATTACAGATAAATTGACACCAAATACTAGTATTTGCATTAAAACAGACAGGCACAGTCAGTGGATTTTGCCACAAATTTGCATTACTAGAGTCACTACTTCATGACTCATTGCTGTAAAGTTTATCAAACGAATGAAGGGAAAAGTGACCACAAACTGACTGGCAATACAGAAAAAAGACATTCAGACATACATAAACTGACAAACCAATGTGGAACAATGCTGTGTTACGAAATTGTCATTCTTCTGTGCAACGTATTGGGAAATTTTAATTCAGTTAGATTCTGTTCAATTCAATTCACTTTTATTTATATAGCGCCACATCACAACAACAGTCGTCTCAAGGCTCTTTATATTGTAAGGTAGACCCTACAATAATACATACAGAGAAAAGCCCAACAATCATATGACTTCCTATGAGCAAGCACTTTGGCGACAGTGGGAAGGAAAAAGTCCCTTTTAACAGGAAGAAACTTCTGGCAGAACCAAGCTCAGGGAGGGGCGGCCATCTGCTGCAAACGGTTGGGGAGAAGGAAGGAAGACAGTATAAAAGACATGCTGTGGAAGAGAGCCAATCCAATTTTATTTATATAGCGCCAAATCACAACAGTCGCCTTAAGGGGGTTTATATTGTAAGGTAAAGATCCCAAATAATACAGAGACAACTCCAACAATCAAATGACCCCCTTGGTGACAGTGGGAAGGAAAAACTCCCTTTTAACAGGAAGAAACCTTCAACAGAACCATGCTCAGGTAGAGGCAGCCGTCTGCTGTGACAGGTTGGGGGTGAGGAGACGGGACCAAAAAAGGACCAAAAAAAAAAAAAAAAAAAAAAAAAGAAAAAAAACAAAAAAAAAAAAAAAAAAAAAAAATAAAAAAAAAAAAAAAAAAAAAATACAAATTCTGAGTTGACTGTATAGCTACTTGATACATACACCTTTCATATTATACTGAACAATTTTAGATGTTTTCAACAAAAGGGCAGATATAAAACTGCCACACACTTGACATAACAAGAAATAATTGATTGGGAGGTTCAAGTTCAAGTTCATGCATGTAAGCATTGTACAGTTCCTGGCATTAAATTCCTGAAGAGCGCCTGGACTCTTTTCAAGAATGGAACAGATGAAGGTGCAAGCTGGGTTTGGCCCGGTAGTATTCACGAACTCCCACTTCCACTGTGTATAGATACTTTCCTGAATATGGGGAGGCTATGAATGCTGTATGTTCTTATAGACTGAACAGTACCTCAGAATATTTGGCCTCTGTGAAGTCTCGAGGCAGCGTTCTGGATGGGATTCAAAAAAGGAACTCTGTTGTTCTGTTGGAAGACTTCAACACTTGTGGGTGATGACAGAAAAACCTGGAGTTGACTGAATAGGTGGAACAAGAACCAGAATGGTTCTCTCTAGCCTGTTAGACTATTTATTGCTGAGGTCATTATGCGTACAAAAATGGGTACAAATGGGTTAAGCTACCGTCAGTTTTTAAAAAAAAATATTGAACACTCTGCTGTAGTAGATTAAAAAAAAAACCCATACTGCTGTGATGACAGACTTTTTCTGCAGCGTGTAGTCTGCAGCATGTTGCTCTGCTTTTACCCCCGTCTGCAAATCTCCACACAGGAAATGAGGCTCTGTAGTGTGTTTAACACCACAATCCTGCTGGCAGGTGATGGCCAGGTTAGGATTAATCTTTGGAAACATTAGTGTCTCTGTTCCTCTCCATCGGATCATCACCGCAGCTACACTATTTTCAGCAAAGCCAGAAAACCATGTCTGTAACATTTCCTTAGAGAAATAGCAAGAGTTTCTGACTGCAGGATGCAAGACAGCAGCCCCAGTAAATAGCTGCAGATTACATCTTTGAAGGGAATTCTGATGTAGGGTGATCAACATACATGACTCTCAGGAGGAGTGTTTCCAGAGTTTTTTTGGGTGAATCTCGTGTAAAATATGCTGATCTGATATGTTTGTTTTCATGCTGAAACAGCGATGGTTTATTGAAAAGGTGGGATGGAACTGAATCCAGGTCATCCCCCTAACGCAGTATCACCACTCGTGTAACTGGACTGCAAACACTAAAAGTGTGGTTTGTCAAGATGTAGTGCTGACAGTCAGATGGGGTGAATGTGTAGTGTAGTGTATATTTTTTTATAAGGGGGGATAAATATATCTTTTTATCCAAGTACATGTAAGACTTTTTTTTCGATGGGGGCGAAATTGTGCATATTTTTTTTGTAAATTAAAAAAAATATATAGCAAATCTCCTTCATCCCCAGAAAACCACACCTTGTTTTGAACATAGTATGAGTAAGCTAAATCTTTGGTTGGAGCAAGGAGGTCTGTGAAAAGGCTGATAAAATCAGTGGCTGTCAGGGCCCTTCAGCAGATCTGCTGGCTCAATACTGGAAGATATAAAGTTCTGTCTGTGGCTTCTTTGTAGTTTTTCTGCAGTACTTTTTGATGTCTTAATATAAAATCCTCAGTTATTCCTACAGGTAAGTATTTGCACACATCCTCAGAAAAGTATTTTATATTTCTGAGATTCAAAATATGGAGTTTTGCCCAAATGAGAAATTTGCCTGCCTTAAGCAAGATATCAACTTGCTGGTATGTTGTACCAGAGAAAGGTTTAGCAGGATGTAAAAGTCTGTACAATATTTTGGGGTTATCTATCCAGTAGATTTTGAGGGATTTACTTGCTAAGGAAAAACTTTTTAAGGAAAAGAAAATCTGATCTCCAAAGTCAGATACCAATATACACGAGTGCCTACAAACGTACTGACATCATGGCAGTCCAATCAATACGAACACTGCTATAATTGTCTTGACTAAAGCAGCACACTGACGGCCAACTGACAGTCTAACTCTGCCATCCGTAGAACCTTGAAATTAAAAGCATGCAAAAGTGAAATCAGCTGTTTTCAGTTAAACATCACGGTAAGACCTAGTGGGAAACTCCGGTTCATTTGAGCAGTCCCTTGATTGTCCCCCAGAGCTACAGACCTCATAAGCAGCCTTTTTAAGAACACAATGTATTCTAAGGTCCTACAAAACAATTAGCTAGTGAATAAATAGAACGTGGTGGAGACAGATGCTGGTGTGATTTGACCTGTTTAAGTTGTGGAATCTGTGAGAATGTGCTATGGGTCTCCATGTCAAATATGACTCCTGGAGAGTGCTTGGCACAATTGCAAAAGGCTCTGAGTTACTAAACAGAGCCATTAGTGTTGGGTAGACCAGTGGTCTGGCCTGAGGGCCTGGTTGAGCGGCAGGGGTCCTGTGGTAGGAAGTCGTGGTCTATAGAAGGCAGGCAAAAGGATTTGGAAGCGTGAAGCCCAATTCACATGGCCTACTGGCTGGACCAGGGTTTGAAAGAGATAGGGTGTCTGGGAAAATATGTGGATATTTCGGATTCATCACATTTGGAGACCACAGAAGACACTGAATCTTACTATCTATCTTCATCCAGGAATCTTGTGACAAGCATAACCCTAGTATTACTTTTGTATGATATGCAAATGTTATTTCATCCTCTGCTTTTTGCTTTCTTTCTGTTTTTCAGAGGAGAACAACAGTGAATGTAGATTAATACTGCAGATAATGTACGTACTGTGTGTCATCCACAGTGTTGGGGAGTAACAGAATACATGTACCAGCGTTACGTATTTAAAATGCAAAATACGAGTAACTGGAAATTCCGACACCACTTCACATTTAACGAAGAAAGGGATGGACGACGAAATCTGACCGTTCAATGCAAACTCTGTTTGCCATCAACAAGCTGCTCTCAGCGTCAAAAGACTCCACCTCCAACCTAAAGAAACATCTGGAAGTAAGTTCTTTTTAAAAAACTAATGTTAGCCTACTGCAACTACCTTGTTTTAGTTGTGCTAGCTACCTGGGTTATGTGCACTTCAGTATCTTCGATGTACTATTGCTGTGTGATTTATTACTATTACTGAAGGCTACTTGCCACCGAGCTAACATTGTTAGCTCAACATACAAACTTGGTGCAGTGGAGTACAGTACAGTCAGTCCTCACCTGAATGTGAGTTAAAATTTTTTATTCTAAATTTTGTTTTTGGTCTCCAATGCAGTGAATGTATGGCTGTCTCTCTAAAGCTACTT
>VUQG01013431.1:2601-13101 GCA_015106755.1 Etia nguti
GGGTCCTCTATAGCCCTGTCCCAAACCACTCCAAAAACAGGGGAAAAGTATCATATGGGGTTCTCAGATCATTTGTAGACACACCATTACACACCTTCAAAGGCAGCTTTTGACATACTCACTATAAATTGTTATTACCCCGTGTCTCAGATGCACTTCTGTTCCATGATTAAATATTTCAAAAGCTTTCAAGGGCAGGTTAAGCGGGCTGGTATGTTCATTCATATCATTGTAAATGGGTGCCTGAAAATCCCCCAGGAGAGCCTATCCAGCCTGTATTCTTACCTTAATACCGCCGACAATACCCTGAAGCTATTTGACCACTGTGTTTACTTGTAAAATCAGATAGACCATGGGAAGTTAGATAGACCCTGCGAGGGCAAGGATCTCTCTGGGGGGGAGTGGATATTATCGGCTATCTCGGGCTTCCATCTCAGAGTCTCAAACAGAGTTAAGAGAGTGCATGAGTGAGCTCGGCAACCATACAGTATCTCTGGAATCACATAAAGACAACTTTGTGCTCTGCAATTTAGTGTGCAGCGCTCAGGTGCTTGTGCATGTCTCAACCAGAGGAAAAACAAAAGTATGACTGACATAATCATGTGTCAGAAGATTTATGGTCAGAGAGAGCAGAGGGGAGAGAAAAACTGGGAAGCGCATTTTCTCTCTCCACCTCCTCCTCCTCCTCCACCTTCAAATTATTGTCTTTAGTGCCGTCCACTTGTTTGAGTGAAATGTTGGAAACTGTTGAAACAGAATAGACTCTCTGAGCCGCGAGTTAATGAAAGCCTTGATTGAACCACTCTTTATCTGTGAAATTGAATCGTTTCCTTATTCACTGGTGGTACATTTTCACTAGTGATGCATCTTCTTTGTTTCGTGTGTAACCTGCTAGAGACACGAAGACGTACAGACAATCTAATCACTTTGTAAGCTGTAACTGGGGTTGAGTTCATTATGCGAATTGGAGCAAAATCCTCAATTCGAGTGCCAGTTTCAACACATGTCTGCTTCATCAAACAGATTTAAATTTTAGCCATAAATCTGATCACCGCTGTAGTCAAGCTTGATCTAATGATAAAACATAGAGCAGGATGGGTCTTGCTTAGATATATTTTAAAGGCTCGTTGCTGGCTTTGACGCTAATTGCTGGCTGGAGCTCACTGCTGGGCTGCCCTGATCTATCAGGTCATGGGAGCAGATAGGGAAGCTGTGGCAGACCGCCAGCAATAACAAAGGGAGTGAGCCAGACTGCTAACCATAAATCTGCAGCTACCACCAATTTCCAGCTCCCGCAGGTGATGGGTGAGCGTGTGTGTTTGTGTGTCTATGTGTGCGTGTTTATAAACAAAACTCCAAAGGGTAACACTACCCCACTTCAGAGCAACATGGATATTACACCTCTGAACATCTTGGCATGGGCCTGGTCCTGTTTATGGAGAAACACGGCTAAGAGTATAATTAGCAATTCAGTGATCCTGCAGGGTGTCTGACTTATCAAAGAAGGTGGTATTTTGTTCTTGTGACTCAACGAGTCTGAAGTGACTGTGGCCTCTGTGTGGTGGGGTTTTGCACCTGACTGGAAAACACTGCAGGTGGATTACCTGGAACAGTAGCTAAACTACACTGTTTGTTTTTAAAAAGGCGTGTTTTGCTGTAAATAATAGCATCAAAGGCTTCACGGTGTAAATCTTCAAAATCCGCATTAGCAGAACCAAAGGGCACCTTGTAACTTTAGAGCGCCACATTCAAAGTATCCACACAAAGCTGGGATTTTTTGCCCCTGTCATTCATGTGTTTGATTGCCGCAAGTGAAAGCAAATGGGGGACACGTATAAAAAGGTCTCGGAGACGCAAGTGTTTTGTTCCTGAGGTAGTGGGATGTGCGTCTTGCACACAAAACCCCTAGTTTAGTTTTAACCAGAGCCTTCTGAGCAGCTGCCTTTTCTTATGCGTGAGTCTTTTGTATCAATATTA
Source organism: Etia nguti (assembly GCA_015106755.1). NCBI lineage: Eukaryota > Metazoa > Chordata > Actinopteri > Cichliformes > Cichlidae > Etia > Etia nguti. The sequence goes on from VUQG01013431.1 coordinate 4,579, forward strand.
TGAAAGCTGAAAGCCTTTGTCAGACAGAGACAAGCCCCTGTTATTATCCCTTCACGCCCTTTTCCCTTTATTCTAGGTAGATTATCACTGCCAATGACACATGATATGGCTAATCTACTGTAAATTAAACCTGAATTCTCATGTGTCTCCGTTTTTTTCACAAAGGAGGTAGGGAAAAAAAAAAAGGTTTTTCACAGAGAACATGCCCATTTGGACAGTCTCTAATATACAGCGCCGGTGAAAATTTTGTCAGTCAGTCCTTGGAGATTACTGGGAGCAGGTTTTCCATCAACACCTTCAGGGCCACCTCCTCACTCCACTTCCAGGCCAATGAGAGTGGAATCTGGAACGACTGTGGGCTTTTGCATCATTAACATTTCCCTGACACGCTGGCCGGCCTCTCTTGGAGACTACCCTGCATTTTCTCTGGTGCGCTGGAGTTGTTGTAGCAACTAGTGGCCCAGAAGTGAATGAAGCAGATGTGCGAGTCATCTATCACCTGACAGCTCCCACTCCCCCGACTGAGCAAGTCATCACTGTGACAGTCTGCCCAAGCAGTCTCATCAATTACCCCTGTACCCTGCCATTAGTGGACAAACACTTTTCTTCTGGGACACATTCAACTCCTTCCCAGTGTGCGAGATGGGCCCTCAATTGAGCCTGAATAACTTTCCCCTCTCAAAGAACATCTCTGTTTCTGCCGAGCATCGCACACATTGTGGTAGTCCTTGATTTATCGCCATGGTAACTGTGTGATATTAACAAACATATTTATTTTGTGATAATTATGTCAAACTGTTATGTTTATCTGAATGAAGTAATGGCACTATCAGTTAATGGATTCTTTTTTTATGAGCAATTAAAGTAATTAGAGCCATAAATGTTCAACAGCTTCACTGCATCACTTTTTATGGCAACAATATGACAGCTAGGGTTCCTTTTCTTTAATTTACAATAACTGCTAAATTCACTAAGACACGCTAACTCATTCTGAGGCATATCACAACTGTTCAAGTGTGTTTTATCCACATAAAGCTATTTCAGAACATTTCTTTATGACATAATTGATAAAAAAAACGATGTGCGAACAAGAAATAAGGGAACTCGTGTCTTGTAAGTGTTATTCTTTTCCTGTATTCCATCAGTAGTAGTCATGAAATGCAGTAAACACAGACATTTGAACACTTATAAACAGTCTCTATCACTTACAATATACAACTATGGCAGCGACAACAGGGGCCAACTTACATATATCAGCTTCTTTTTTTCACAGGGGTTTAAAAACAGACGTCGGGGTCAGAATGCGACCTTGAATATGCAAAATATATAAATAAAACATTCATATAAAAATAGGCTTTTACAAAATATACTCTATTAACCAATGCTTACCAAACATGGAAAGTGTGCCCGTGGTTTTTGTTTGTTTGTTTGTTTGTTTTTGATCAATGATTCCAGTTAAGCTAAATCAGCTTGAAGTGAGGAATGCCGCTGAACAAGGTCAGTACAGCACACAAGTACAGCCTTCTACCTCACGTTTCTAGACTAGCAGCAAACAGATGGAAGACAAACTCATGAGAAGGTCAGAAGGTCAATTTGAGTAGCCTACAGCATTTTCATCTGGAACAATATTAGTCTACAGCAATACAGATTATTCCAGAAAGATTCAATTCCAGTGTCTTAACCATGAACAAGGTTGGATTTCTTTAATAAACTCATGACATTTAGTCTTTGTTTTGTTTTTTTTGTCCATATCGGACGAAATCAGTAGTTCTTTATAGAATAAATTAATATTAATTACTTTTCATTCTCTAAATACAAGTATGTTAAATATTCCAAATTGCTGCTTAATTTCATCTGTGCACAGGTGGCATTGGAACTACGGCAGCGTGTGCTGCCCGGCATCACGTCCACCATAATTTATCTGCGTTGGCAAAGTCCAAGCAGTCAGCATGTCGGTACACGTCCATAGCTTAAAGTCTTGACATTTAACTTTAGAGACTCCCTTTGTGGTCACCCAGTCGCATATGTCGGGCTACATTTTGTTTCCCCTTTAACAGTGGTTGTCACAATGCTTCGCCACTACATCCCAACGAGCAGTCCAAGAAGAGGGGTGAAGCGCTTTTGTGCAAAAGAATCATGGTGCCTCATTTTTAGCTTACTGTATATGCAGTACAGTAGTTCCTCATGATGTGAGTAAAGACTGCAAAAACAGCCTCTTTTTTTCTTGTAAAGGTTGTCCATTAAAACACAAAAACAAGACCGCTCACATCCATACATCTCACACACACACGCACGCACGCACAGACTCACGCACACACCATCCAATAAATATTCTCATTTGCATGTGTACACCTCTGTCCTCTCGCTGCACGTGTTGCATTTCACATAGCAGCACCACAGGAACTTGCAGTTGCACTGCCAGACCCGGGAGTACTGGTGTGTGTTGTATCCCCGACCGCAGCACATCAAGTCGCAGCCGCTGATGTGCTGCATCATTGTCTTGTTACACACCCTTCCCTGCGTCCCCAAGCTCCCCGTGACGGGGTCCGCCTCACAGTAGTTAGGAGACTTGTCTATGTACACCAGCTCTGTATCCATGGGCTTTCGGTAAGAGTACGGCTTCTTGATCTTGAGGAATTTAGGGCGCTTGTTGCGGCTGGCTTTGACTGGTTCCACGTGTACGGCGTGGGCATATTTCTCCTTGAGAATGTAACCGAGCTCGCGGAACTTGGGAAGTGTAGTCCAGCAGGTTTTGGTTGTGCAGGAGCCTGAGACACCATGACATTTGCATTCCAGTCGCATGTTCTTCTCCAGCACCTAGACACAGAAAAGCAGCTTAGTAAGGTAGCAAACACACTCCAGTGATGACTGTTTTACATTCATTTCCTGTTGACTATAATAATGATTTCACTGTGTCACCTCTGGAACATGATCATGTTAAAATCAATCAGAATTTGTGTGTGATTAAAATTGAAACTATGCTTGCATATCCTTACATAAAACTGTCTCAATCCATACTTCAACTTTACTTTAAAACAGGCGAAAAACGTGCAGCTTATTAAACAACGTGACTGACAAATACACTACAGCTAGGGATTAAATGCAGCCCCACCACATAACAGTGTGGTACCATATACACAGAAGCCAAAATAATGTATCAGATTTCAGGCTCTGTGTGTGTAGTTACCACACACAACACACAAATGTCAAGAGTGACTGTACAAGGCGCCGAGTGACTGGGATTACGGCTAAAGCCTCAACTGATGACAATAAGAAGTGCCATTGACTAAACTAGAGTTTTCTTTAGCAACAAGGTCAATTGCAGTTTCCGTTTTTTTCTAAAATGCTAGGTGTTTGGTATGCGATACGGTCTCCTAAAGCCATTCGTGAGAAATTTACGTGTCTGTGTTCTTGACAAGTAAACTGTAAGGAGTAAAAACCCAAATACAGACGTGTGAACAAGGACCAAAAGGAACAAGTTTTCCCTGAGCAAACCACTTCATAAAAACCTTGGCTTCACTCCCTAATCCATCACTTGTCCTGTGACCAACACTTGTGACAGCCATTGTGTGGACGTCTTCGACCAGGGAGCTGTGAACGCTGCTCCTGCTCAGTGTCACTGCTTTTGATTAGCATAAGTAAAGGAAAACAGAGAGTCTATTTATTTGCAGAAAGAATAGGAAATAAGTGAGACGGCTCAAAGTTTGAATCCACGAGTAGTCCTTTTCGTTGGGAGGCAGTTTAGCTGTCCAGAAAAGCCAATCCGAATTCACCGCCCTGAAATGGGTGCAGAAAATTATCTGCTTGGTACTATTGTGTTAGGAGGCTTTTCAGCCTCTGTATTCAATGTGTCGGTTGTGGGAATCAGGCTCTTTTGGCAGAGTCAGAGAGGGAGAGAGGATATGGGTTAACTTGGGCAAAGCTGGGCAAAGCCTTAGCTGTTGGACACATTATTCCACTCAGTTTCCAACTTCTAGACCTACTGGAGTCTTTTTGTCATTCTGCAGCGTTGTGCAACCATCCACACAAAAACACACACACACAGAAAAAAGATTAAAATCAACATGTAAGTAAAACTAACTCTAACAAAAACTGTCTAAAATGTAGTTTTTCAATATAATATTGTTTGCTTGGGGTTGGGGGTTTTTTTGCATTTTATTGTGAATAAAAATATAATCAACTCTGAGAATTGACCTAAGCAGTGAATTTAAACTGTGCATTAGAAATTATCCTTCCATACAGGCAAATATTACCCAATGACGAGCAGCCCCAATCACTAAACTGTAAACAGCCCCGAGCTGCATGTGTATGCACATTGCACCTGATGTGGGTTTGCGCTAACAGAGAATTTGTGGGTGGGGATTGTCATAAAGGTAACTGTATACTGTCCCAGTGGTGCAAAACATGAGGGGGACTGGGCTAATGCCTTTTTGTACCGTGTCAATCTGTTTTCAGTTCAGAGATCTGGGCTGTAATCAAACCCTGCCACTTAGACAGCTAAAAGCAATCTTTTATTCCACTCCTTGTTTAAGCTTGGTCCCACTGCTCGGTGCTTTGGCTCACTCCTACCAAAGCATTACCAGCTTTAGACTACTTAAGATCAATTCACCATTATATTTAAGTGTGGAAAAAAGGAGGTGGAGATCGGAGCAGGACTTTTTAACAGTCCTCTTTCTAATTACCTACCTTGCGTCCCACCTCGTTATTGTGGAGGTTCATGAGTGTCCTTGCATTCTGTTTGACCTCCCGTGCGTCAATAAATACTTTGGAGAAGCCTAAGCCGTAGCTGATATCTGCTGAGCAGCCTCCCCACTTCCATCCTTGGTCTTTACTGTAGAAACCCTGCTTCTCCTTGTCACAGCTACAGTCACTCAGGTTACCCTGTGTGCAGGCGGCTGTGATTGCATGGGCCACCCCTGCTGCGATGATGGCGTAGGTGAATGCAGCCTCTCTACTGCCTAGAGGGCAGAAAAAAAGGTGATGAATAATATGATAATGATGTGTAATAATAAAATGTAGGCATACATTTAGATTTAATTAAGAGGGGAAGATTATAGTGTTTCTCCTTTACTATAAAAAGAATACTACAGAATGTAAGAGGCCGTTTAAATAGGAAAAAGAGGTCAATTATTAACAGTATGTGTGCTTACATCACAGTCTTACTGACATATCGCTCAAGGGCTGCAGTGTTTTAAAACCTGACCCGGAAACTGTCGTGCCCGTGAACCAAAATGTCTGCAGGCCGTACCGTCAACAAAGTTGTATGAATAAGTGAGTTGTCGGCAAGGAAGGCCTATTGATCCACTTAGAAGCCGTCGCATTCTGTGTAAACTCATAAGGCAGTCAGATCAGAATCTTCATTCTGCTGTTATCTAGTTCCAGGCCCAGCTGACAAATCATTTACACACACAGAAATATCGACAAATAACTAAAGGTTAATCTGACAGGACTCAGACAGGAGTCAAAAGACAGAACCTGAAGCAAAGCTCTCAAGTCGAACGAGCCAAGAGAGAGTCTAATATCGCTTTTAAATGTCTTCTTTGAAACCTCAAGTGTAGTGTAAACAAAGCAATTCAATGTTGAAATGTTCCCAATATGTATGTGAGCATTCTCAAACAAAATCAGCAAGTATGATGTTTTACTTTCAGATCTATGATTCATTATAATGCAAACAGGAAACTCCTAAGTGTATCATCCATCATATCTATGTGTAAATAAACTCTTCTTGTTACTATTTGCTCAAAACAAACATCATACCTTCTTTGTGCTTCCTCCAGCCACCAAGTTCACTATGTAAAGCTGCCATGTTTTTGATAAACAACTTGGATGTGAGCCCTTGCCATTGAAAAAAAAAAAAAAACCTCATATTGAGGCATCAATTATTTGGACGTTTTTATAGACTTGATGGGCTCGGAGCCAAAAAAGAAGGTGTGTCAGAGCAGTCAGTTCTGGCTGCACCGTTGTTAATTTTTCCCCTGCACTTCTGAGTGCATGGGTTTACCACAAGAGATGGTATGAATACTTCATAACCTTGTAATGACAGAAGAAGGATCTTTAAAAGAAAGTAGAAAAAAAATCAAAAGCCTCTACGTGTTGAACTAGGAGTGCCAGTTTACTCACACTTCAGCCTCTCACTATGCAGTCTCTTTGTATGTTCCTCATCTCAGACTATTGGTGTAACTACAAAGTTCAAGTGCAAACATAGCCGAGGTCTAAACTGTCTCAGATCTAGTCCACGTTGCATCAACATTGTGTCAGTCACCCTGCTCATTCATTTCCAATTGTTGCTTCCAGAACAATAGCAAGCTACACAACTCCACTCAGCCCGGGCATCAACAATGGTTTTCATTTACAACCATTCATCTTCTAAGCTAAATCTGATCAGTGAAACCAATCTATTTGGTACGGCTGTCCAAGCAATAGACTTAAACTCCTCTTTTGGACACACAGACCAAAACCCTTGATTGGCTAAAAGCGCTCATTCAAAAGGGGACAGATTGTCAAATGCATTGTTTTCATTTTAGAAGCATGAAGAGATAAACTTTTCTTTCCAATAGCAGCAGCCTCCAACAGCTGGCCCAAGCTACTGACCATTGTGCGTAGGGCTATTTGTGATTTTTAAATTTTAGTATCTTTAGCTGGGGATGGAACAAAAACATATTTCAGGTCTTTTAAGGTTAAGTAAAAAGTTTGACAAAGCCACCTCTGTTGTTCTAAGCCTTCCACTACCTGTAGCCATAAAGGCATCATAAGACAAAATGCCTTTAGTCTTGAGCAAACACTTTCCTTTCCACTATCTAATAATCTTTAATCCATTTTAGCAAACAAGCCACAAAACTTCAAAGATAATTGAGCATCCCCTGGAGGGAGTTCATCCCTCTTTAGAGGAAACTTTATTCCAGCTGCAGGAACTTGATTTGGATTTATTTGTTTCTCTGATTTAGTACTTTCATGTCTTGCTTTCGTCTTGGCTATTCCTCACTGTAACTTATACCCGTGGTAAGACCGACATCCTTACAGTGAGAGCCACCCATCACTAGAAGGATAAAGACCAGTGGAAATGTGCCTCTAGAGACTCTAGGGGCTGAAAAGAAAAGCTGCCAACAGTCACAAGAGTTTTGTTACCGTGGTGGACTCAGATACCTCGGAGAGCCCTACTCACTGAAACATGGGGCGCAAGACAAACCCTGATGTGAACGACTCCTGATACTATGAATCCAACAATGTATTGATGGGGGAAAAAAAGATGATTTTTCATATTTATGATAGACAGATGCTTGACTGGTGACAGTGAACATGTCAATGTTTGGAGGGAAATCATAAAAAGAGCCACATGCAAAGGCTGTTTTACGCACAACGCGCAAAGGTGGTTAATACACTGTGTTTGCTGCTGGGAGGAAAACAAAAGTTTCAGAGAGAAGGCTAAGCAAACGTTAACAGACAGCAACATACCCACTTTCAACTCTTTTCCGAAGACAGTCCTTTCTCCAAGCGCAGAGCAGTTCCAGCGCCCGTTTTTGAACTGAAACTGACACTCGTTGATGCCCATTTGGGCTCCCTCTCCGATGACGATAATGGCATCGGGGCGACTCTGGCAGATAATCCGTTGTCTTGGGGCCAAACCGGGGATCTTGTTACAGATTATACTCGCACCTAGGGCCACCACCGATGAGAAGCCACTGTAAACGGAAGATGGATATGACTAAGAAAACAGCCATCAGCTTCTTAGCTTTGTTAGCTTAATTTTATTTTACATAACAGTCTAAAATCAGATGCACCCCCAGTTCCTGCTTGGTGTTATAAATTGGTGTAATAATCCAAGCATTTAACGCGTCCGTGTGGATTGAATATGCTGTTACTGATGTAATTCTAATTTAAGAGGAGATGTAATCAACATAATTGTTTGTTTTTCTTTACAACAGATTCTATCATATGTGTGAGCTCAGGTGCACCGCAAGAGTATTTCTCAAACTTACCTACATTACAGTTTCATATCATTTGAACTATTATGACTGTATGCGTTTTTTGATCATTAAGATATAATAAAGGAAGCGTGATTCACTTATAAGAGCAACTGGCATGTAAGTCCACGCTCATCGCTCGTTTTATTTATTCAACTGCGTGCTTCTACCTGCTTTTGAGGAAATACAGGGCTCAGGAGTGGTTTCTGAAGGACCGACAGCACTTAAAAGTCCGCCAGTCGTCAACTTTTAAAGTCTTTTGTGTTGTGACTGACTTACAGCAACTGATGAGAAATCAAATGAACGCTGCTCACCCGATTTTCAAGTAAACAATTCCCAGGCAAAGTAAAACTCTTAAAATCCAGCGTCGTGTTCTCCGACTCATTTCGGCCCAGCTCTCAGTTTCATGCAACGATTCGTGAAGCTGATTAATCACTCGGTTCCCTGACGCTCCGGTCGATCACGACTCAGGTAACTCCAGAGGAAGTCCAAAATGACGAAAAGCATCAAAAAAAAGAGCAGCAGATGTTTCGGTACTTTTATAAATCACCGACTAGGGTAT
>VUQG01013431.1:13454-29144 GCA_015106755.1 Etia nguti
ACACACACACACACACACACTGTCAGGCCTGCACACTCCTCTGCTCTGCATTCACCTTGGCTGATTAGGACTCCTATTCATTTTTTGGGGATATTAATAACTCAACGCGTTAACCCGTTTAAATTCTTCACCTGTTATTTTGCCCATTTTAACATTTTTTGAATCACTGCATTTAACTATGTTTATGTCACTTTCCAAAACGAAAAGTAGCAAAGTAAAAAGGAGAATATTTAAAACGATCCTAATTAAAGCCAAGATCAGATTTTTAAACCGATTAGAGAATCTGATTGAAAAGTAGCCCACTCTCTCAACTCTTTTTGACGAGCCCTGGTTAAATTGAATTTTGTTGAATTTTGTATGCAGCTTTAGTTTTTGTTTTTGTTTTAACTCAAAAGTAGAATTCGCCGGTCTCTTGTCCATGCACAATGCGTCTGGTGCGCGCTACCTGTTGTGCGTCTCCGTCCCAGACGCTCTGTGGATCGCCTGTCTTTGATGATAGCGACATCTGGTGGTGCAGCGAGGACACTGCGGTTTAAAGCGAACTCGCCCTCCTTGTCCCTGGATTCCTTCCGTAGCTTACCCATTTGCTGTCGCATTTTCTCTTTAACTTACTGAGGAGGAAACATAAAGACAGTCTCTGCGAGAAAATCTGTCTAACGAAGTATCGATGCCATCATGGACTCCTGTGAACCGCAGCTGATCGATGACTGCCTTATTCATATTTTTACATTTCTTACCGAGGAAGATTTAATTAATGTATCAAGTGTGTGTAAGGTAAGGAGCGTCCACCATGCGGAAGTAGCACCAAAATCACAGAATTCTGACTTGTGTCTGATTGCAAATCTGCATTTCAGGATTGGCATGAAGCCGCAGAGACTCCTTGGTTATGGAGGTGATTTGTTTACCAGTTTTACAACAGAAAGAGTGACAAAAAGTCGATGGGCGTGGAAATCGTGATGACCCGCATGTAAACATTGGACTGTGTGCTCTCCTCAGGAGGATGTGTCTGAAGAGCTGGGGTTTCTGTAACCTCGCAGTCTTGGGGAGAGAACAAGCGAATCACTCGTGGAAGAGATACTTCCTGCGACGATCCCACTTGGAGAAGAACATGACGAAAGGTCGCACAGGAGGCTATACCTGCAAAAGCCTCAGGGGGCACACAGGTGTGGTTTGTGTGTGTGTGTGTGTGTGTGTGCGCGTGTGTGTGTGTGTGTGCGTGTGTGTGTGTGCGTGCGCACGCGCGCCAATGGAGTCTCCTTTACATCATTGTTAGTATAGTTAACTAGAACTAAACTAAAAGAAGGAGGGGAAAATATTTTAGCTAACCACAATTTTTAAAAAAAGAAAAAAGAAAGTGGGGTAAATAAATAAATAGACTTTAAAGATTTAAAAAATGAAATTAAGCTGAAAAGGATATAAATAAACGTAAAATAATCTTGTACAAATCTTGACTGCTGAGGAAAATGTCCGTGCCTTTTACATGCTCAATGCAATAAAAATAGAAACAAACACTGAGTACAGTGATAATGGCCGAAACACCCGATGAATCCAAGGTCCACTACTGACGATGTGTCCCAAATTTTAATATGATAATCTAGATCAGATCTCTAACTCCTAAACCTAACCAAGGAAGAAAAATGTCAGATTAGCCTGGGTAAAAGACCGAAAGTTGAGGCACACAACGATGTATGCCCCTGGTAAAGTTTCTGGGCTGCCTTTCCTCTTAACAGCCATCCCTCAAGATCTTCTCCATTTAAAACAATGCATTATCAGAGATTGTAACATCTAGTCCTTTTACTGAATCAGTGACAGGCAGGATTTTCAGTCACTTCAAACTTACCAATCTCACCCTGGAAAGGATCAAACACTTACAGTTGGACTACAAGTATAAAGATTATACAGTGCAGTATCTCACATATGAGAACCGTGGTGTAAAAGGAAGAAAGTGGTATTAATAGATTAGGTAAGAAGTAATCACAGATAATCTAGTAACCACCATGGCTGGAAAAGCTCCCTTGTAGCGCTCAGTCCTGCGTTAGAGCAGCGAGCCTTCGGATGATGGCTCGCTTTTTTTGCATTTTCCTCTCAGACACCTCCACCAGAGGCTCAAGTTCCACCCCCAGAAGTGAACCAGCCTTCCTGCTCATCTGGTTCAGTTTGCTGGCATCAGCTGCTTTCACCCTGGTGCCCCGGCATACTGCTGCATAAAAAAAGTAAACGTAAAAACATACTTGCCACCATCGAGTGACAAAATATACACAACTCTGCAGATTGCGAGCATGGTATTAAAATATACCGTTAATAATTATCGTTATTTGTCAACAAAACAGGCACAAAGAAGTAGACAGTTAATCACACGTTTGTAATGTAAAACCCATTATGAGCTTATTAAATCTGCCCCTAAAGACAAAAATACTCAAACTTTGTTTATTTAAAAAAATGTTAAACTACGAAACTCAAACTAGCAACCCATCTGTAGAAACTAACTTAACTTAAACTAAAAATAAAACCAAAATTGAAATAAATAAAAAAAAAATAGCAAAACAAAAATGTAACAACTCAGGCTCGCATGCCTTTCTAATGTGTCTATTTTCTTTTTTTGGGGGGGTCTGTTTTCCTTTCCATCAGGCCGGGTTGTGGGGTTTGTATACCTAAAGGCAAATTCAAGCCAGCTTCCAGATCTCTGGAGCCACAACGCCACAGTCTGCAGTGCTTCTTCTGATGGGACGGTCCGAGCATGGAACATCCAAAACGTCAGTGCTAGAAGTATCTGCACCATTGCGAAATAGTGTCTTATTTTTATCTGCTTAACAAAAATTGTGCATTCATCTAGATAAATATTGCCTTTGTTTTTAAACTTCTGACTTAAATTGAATTTGTGACAGAAAACATATCAAATCTGAAAATTATGTTTCAAATCCTGGTCTTTTCTGCCCGTACTGAAGCTTGGAGGATACATTTCTAATAAGTCATGAGGTTTTTTTGTTTGTTTTTTAGATCTTCAGTGCCACAAAGTTAACGCAGAAATAGTACACGTGCTGTACTGTACTATAACTGTATATATCTTTATTGCTGAACCAAAATCTCTCAGACGGTTCTCCTGTAATGTTTGAAAGTCTTCTGAGATAAATGTTTGTCACTTAGGCAGTAACACACATCTTTTTTCCCCCTTTTTTTTTTCTCAGGGTGAGCCCCTGTGGTGTAGTCCTGTACAGAGTCCTTTGATGAAGATTTTAAGTGATGAACAGCATGAAGTTGTGATCACAGCAGATTCTCAGGGTCTCATTAAGACCTGGCAAGGTCAGACTGGCCAGGAGTTGGCCTCCTTTTCTACTTCCTCATCACACTGTACACTGCTACAGTACAACATAAGCAATGATTGGTTTCTAACTGTAAGTAACCACAACATTTCTAAGTTTCTTATTAGAAAATGAGATAAGACCATTTTAATGTAAGATTTATTATATTGCCTTCCAGGTTGGAACTGGTCAGGGATCCGTGTGCACACTAGCAGGTCCTTCGTTGACTAAAAAGTCCAGTATTATAGTGTATGACACCTTTAGTGTCAACATACTCCTAGCTTCACCTGACAAGAAATGGATCACAGCTGGAACTACAGAGAATAATGATTTTTGTCCAAAGGTATTTGTTTATATTGTCTTCAGCTGCTCTGCTGTACACTGATTCTTTTACCACATTACCTCTGTATAAGTGACTCATGTAGAAGATATATGATGCACAGTTGGAGTAGTTAAAAACATTTATAGATATAGAGTTCTGCTGTTTGTGTTTTTGTGGTTTTTTTCTGCCAGGTGATTTACACTGAGAGTTTGACCTCTCCGTCTGAGGATGAAGATCACCTTTGCCAGTCTGTGCCAATCATTGGGTGCCGGGCTGCTGTCTTCATACCCACCCAGCCTGCCAGACTGGCTGTCCTTCACCACAACGACCTCGAACGCAAAAATAACATAACTATCTTTGATATCATCATGAAAAAGACTAAGTACAAGTCAGAGATCATAGGTGAGGACTCAAATATGTACACGCTAACTAGTAAAAGTCAGTCTTTAGAAGACAAAAAGGAAAACTCTTTACAGCCACTGCTGGTACTTGAAAATATGCAGTTTGATGGATTTGTTGTTTTGTGTTTTGCTTATTTCCTCGAATGATAAAAATGATCTGAACACATATATAAGATAAGTGGATTAGAATAAAGTGTTAAATCAAACTGTGCATCTATGTTTGTTTCTGAACACAGTATTGGTGAGTGATGTTTCAGGGACCCACAGATCCGTTTTAAAGGCGTTTTTTCAACTGGAAAAAATGGTGCACCAGTCTTGTTGCTGTAATTTTAGATCGACATGTTAAGCCTAGACTTTCTTATATTTTCTTAAACATTTGCCTTGTGCAAGTGTAATCTGAGTCTCCTTTACATTTTAGTCCAGCAGGTCGAGTCTTTCCCTTTGAAACTGCAGGTCGAGTCTTTCCCCTTTACACTGAGTGCCTTGTCCTCAAACATCCTCCTAGCAGCCAAGGACAGCAACTGCATAGTGCTGGCAGCTGGTGAACAACTATGGGTTTACTCACTGAAAGGAGTCATGCTTGCTAGCTTTAAAGAACATACTCTGCCAATCTCTTCCATATGCGTGGTAGGCTGTTTCCTCATTTGTGAATTCAGAGACATTCCCAATAGCTGTTGAAATTCTTGGTTTAATGCCGTACATAATGCCATTTTTGTTCACAATATTAGTGCCTGTAAATGATCGGTTTATGTTGTTTTCTTATTGCAGGACAGTTTTCGTGTTGTGACAGCATCCAAGGACCTCTCCTTACGTGTGCTAACTTGGAAAAACGACAGAGACTATGGGTTGACACTGGAGAGCCGATACCACTTACTGGGAGGCTCTCACACAATGTCCAGGTACTGTAAGCTGTGGTCTTTTATTATCCCTGCTGTATCAACACTATCCATGCCATGTTATCATCAATAATTGCTGAAAACAAGCATGTCTTTGAAATCATGACCTGAGTATCACATAATATTTACACCATACTCTGTTCCAGAGGGTTTACTCACGTCGCCTGTGACTACTCCAGCATTGTGGCCTCGGTTGAAGGGAATGATGGAAAAGACGTCCTAAAAGCTTATTCCTTCAATGCCTGAGCATCACAGCCTCACAAAAGTGCCTGCATTTGGTTTGCACCACCCACTAGACGGATCAACGTTCTTTGGTAGCACTATGCTTGTAATATAAATGCAAGTAATACAGTTAAGGATCCCTGTGGTACTTATGAGAAAGGCATCAGTAGTCTTTTAACAACATTTGTGTTGTGAGAAGTCTGTATAAATGTAAGATTTGTGTTTGAGCGCTATGCTTTTAGAGCTGAGGTATGTGTTGGATGTGACCAGGCTTAAGGCCCAGTATACTTAAAAAATAAAAATAAAAAAGTATTCTCGTCATCTGTTTTTCAGTATGTTATTTGGAATCTACTGAGGCAGGTTAACATATAAATGTTGATATTACACATTAAACAACTTTGACACAAGGCACAAAAGCATCCTTGTCTTTCCACAGTGTCAGTGCACCAAACACAGATTAGTGGCTATAATATTATGTTACAGGGAAGGGAGACATGGGCGTCTCATCTGCTTCTACTGCAGATCTCATGTCCTCGAGAATACACCTTAAGACTCTGATCATAGACTCGTACACTTTGCTGCCGTCCTCTGAATTAATATCCACCTGTTAAAACACAAACATGATTCTTGAGTTGTTAAAGCAAACCAGAAGCTGTGACGTGAAATGAATTATTCAATAGATCAGAAGTGATTAAGTGTGTTGGTTTTTGTTACCCAGGTGAAAGCCTTGATAGTACGATTCAGGAATGTATTTTCAACCTCCTCTGGTATTTTCAGCATGTGAGCCATGCAATCTAATATGCATGTTAATGTTTCTTTAGGGGCCTAAGAGAAGACGACATAGAGGGTTACACTAAACACTTTAGAGCAATGTAATATCATACTGCTTTTGTATTAAATCTTAAACTGCACAGAACATCTGACCTGATCGAGCGTGTTTAGGATCGTTTGAGCATCCGTGTTGTCGGGGTTCAGGGCTTTGGCATCCTGAATAGAGATGACTGGCTCTTTAAGCTGCTCTAGCCACGCCCACATGAGTCCAGTGAGGATGAAGGGATCTCGCTCCATGCACAGCCTTTCCCATGCACCGCCTTGATTTAGCTCTGCCTGCATGCGTGAAAAAACATGTCTCTGTATGAATCCATATCAAGATTGAGTGGGTTTCTGTTATTCTGTTATTATTATTATGTTGACACACAGAAAAAAATATACATGGCAAAGACAAAAATGCTTTGCGAGTGGCTTTGAACAAGGCTCCATGCAGGTGGCTGTGAACTGCATACAGACAAACCTTTGTGGAACTAGGCTAATTTCTACATGCACGCTTTCTTTTTTCTGCCAACACCACTACAGTACTAATGTGAGTTTAATACCTGCCAAGTCAAAACTTTTCTCTTGTGTTCCTCATCCCCATCGACAAAAAGGTCCACTGCCAGGGCTTGTGCCACAAGCAATCTTCTGGAATCCAGGGACAGCTCTGACTGCAGGGTGATAAAGGGTACCTCTGATTGTTCCTCTTCTTTACCTCGAGATTTCACCCCATTCATTGCTAGCTCTTCCCTCTGCTCAGCCTTCCATCTGGACAATATGCTACCCTTTTTGGTAGGTTCATTGTTTCCCACTGACTCGCTACGTTGGATTGTTTTCCTCCTCACTTTCTTCAGCAGAATGGCTCCCTCTTTTTGGTTTTCCTCATTCTTAACGCACCAGAGTGAGCCTGTTGAGTTGTGGGAGACATCGGATGCGTTGCTACTACAACCATGAGACTGAGAAGCAGGGAACTCAGATGGGCAAATGGACATTTCAATATTGCTCTGTGACAGGGAGGTCAGAGGATGCGTGAGAAGGTTCAGCTCTGACCCCAACCGTCTCAAGTCAGACTCACTGTAGCTCAGACTTTTACGATGGTAGAAGATGGGGGGCTCATTAAAATGTCTTGGTAAAGTGAGTGAACCTGGTAAGCGGGGTTCCTTTATATCAATATCCATCTTCTCGATAATGCTGAGAGACATTTCAATGTCATGGATATCAGGGGCCTCCAGAATATCTTCCTCAATCACCTGTCGATTCTCTGCAATGTCCAGCAGCAGCCTAGACACTAACTTAATAATCTTTGGCAGGTGCCTCAACTCCTTCCTCTCATAGCCATGCAGCATATGTCTCTGACGGTTCAGGTACTGGGACAGAGTAACTGGATTGGATCGAGGCTCAGCACAGGAAAACACACTCCTTAAGGGGTTAAGGAATTGAACAAACTGTCTGACACAACGCAGCTGACCTCGGGTCTGGATGGAATTAGGGCGTTTGGCACGTACATATAAAATAGCCTGGTTGGCTGTCATTCTAGTAGCATAGGCCAAAAAACATGCTATCAGAACACCTGGAGGGTCAGAAAAGACATTTTGTTACCTCTGTGTAGCGTGCAGATGAAAGATTTTACTATTTCAGACAGTTTAAAAGATTTTATAGGACACTACAAGCAAAACTACCTGTTCTGCCGAGACCAGCGTGACAGTGGATCGCTATTTTTCCCTCTTGCAGCGCAAAGGCCATGACCTTCACCATGTCCAGCACAGTGGTGAGGCTGGCCACTCCATAGTCACTCCAACCAAAATTATAGAAATAAACTGAAATTGCAAAAATGTTTTTGGTTAAATTTACTGAACTATACAGCTCTATCGGAATTTCATAAAGGACTTACTGTTATTTTCCATGAAGACCTCGGGGAGGTATGAAAATCCACTCTCTGGCTCCAGTGGATTGCCACAGCTAGCATGTTCACCAGGGATCTGCAAGTTGATCACTGTTTTAATACCATTCCTTCACACACGCGCACACACACACACACACACACACACTTCATTAGTCTTATTTCATCTGAGCATTCTCAGATAGATGCTGAAAACTGCTGACCACAAAGTTGCGTATACCTTCTGAACTGATCAATAATGTTATACTTCTCAATGATTTCTGTTGAAGGTCTAGACATGGCAAGAAGATGATCAGTAATCCTACAACAACAGTGAAGTGTATGTTACATAGCAGTCCCCATATTTCTCACTTTACCTAACAGGACTTCAGAGAGACATCAAAATTGAAAACATCAAACTCAAACAGAGAATTATGGTAAATTAACTACTGAAGCATAAAAATCACTTACCAGGATGAGTAGAGTCCCCTAATGGCCTGCTGGTCATCACTCCAATAACTTGGATTGTCATACTTGCAGGCTTGACCTCCACAACCGATTGAGCACTGCATATGCCCAGGGACCACATAACGTATGACTTCTCCTACCATTGTGTACTTTGATCTGGGGGCTCTGACTGTAGTTATTATTGAAAAATAAAAGGGGAAAAAATGAAAAATATAATATAACACATTCATTTCTTTTTAGCTTCCATTACTTAAATCTGTTCTCTAAATGTAAATCAGTGTTATTTGATTAGAGATTTCATTAGCGATAGTGTCAAAATCCTTTAAGAGGTCTCAAATACACAACTGTTACACAGCACAGAGACTGTCAAATGTAGGCTGTACTGTAACACCTAAATAGTTAAGATCATCAGTGCTCACTTATAAGTGTTTAATCCTTATTTGGCATCGCAAGTTATCAGCGCATTGCAGTAAAAATAGCTACTGTTCTGGCATGACTTTAATGTGGCATTACTGGTGAAGTAAAAATACAGCTGTAGCTCATCAGTTAATAAAATTTTAGTTATTAAACTGAAGGGTTTACAGCATTTGCACTATACTTACTGTATTCCATCAGAAATCCACCTCTTGTCTTTTCATGGGATGCCATATGAACAGTGACTTAGGCTGACGGTCATAGCAGAGCCTTGATCATGGATTCTAGAAAAATGTATCTCATAAATAACTGGATGTCAAAACTCATAATCATATATGACTGATACTGAGAGAACAAAAATATTTTTAGATACATCATGTTATGGAGAACTGTTTTCAGTAACTGTCAAAGATCAACATCATAAGTCACTTGCAGTCAAATCTAAAGCATATTAAACAATTTCAAAGGATTTACCATCAGCCATTCTTAGCTTTTTCTTCCCCCCTTTTGCCTCATCATATTACAGAATTTATTCTTACTCCTTAAAACCAGCATGCAGAAGAACCAAATGTTAAACTGCTTCAATCAATCGAACAACGAATACTAAGTAAATAAAAAGAAAGATATCAAATCAGTTATTTACCTTTAGCAGTTGACTCACGAATATTCACAGCTGCTAGTGCCACCATTTCTGACATCGACCTCAACAGCTCTGACTGGCGTCTTTCCATCCCCGGCTCTGTGTAAAGTCAATCCTGTGGCCTTACTTTATTTGATTTGTCGCAGATTATCTCTGGTGGGGGCAATACAAGTTCCCCTCGATCCTGTGTGCTCCTTTGTGAGAGTCTATCTATCCCACCAAACCGGGAATAAATAAATATGTGATATGTTTTGAAAAGAAGCAGAAATTGTGTCCCAACTAGCTACGTGTACAAGATCCTTAGTCTGAATGTAAGGATATTCTTGACTCCTCCCAGATTAGACTACTAATCTTATCAGGAACGGGTATAAAATAGAGCCTCTACTCCTCAACAGAAACTTACACCAGTCACATTTGCATTGCCTTCTAATGATCTAATGCAAATTTTGCTTTTTAATACACGTATTATATTCACCTAACACCTGACCAGACTCGATTCTCACTATGTAGACTATGCATTTTATTAATAATAAGAACATTTTTGGATGTGAACAGACATAAAGAGATTTCTAATATCAGTACACTTAAGCTTCCCTACTCTGCTGTGACAAATAGTAGGACCTTAGTGGCATAGCAAGTTGGCAAAATCTTATTGGCTTATCTTGCTAAAGCTGGTTAGCTTTAGGTTAGAGAGGAGAGATCAGTTTATTGTGTGGAGCATTTGAAGAGACTTCAAAGCCAACAATCTCAATGTAAATGTAAAATGCTGCTGTTCATATCATAGTAAAATTTGACTAAAACATTACTGGACTTGATTATATCTAAACTAAAATTGTTTATTGTGTGAACCGGGTTTTAAAATTTTCAGCCTACATTAATGTAGGTAGAGCAATGCACCACTGGCATTCAAATGGCTGCATCAGTGTACATAAACACTGTATTTTCACAAGGTTTTATATTACTTTTTATTATTTTCTTTGTGTTTATGTGATTAAATAAACAATACAAGAAATGAGTAATATTCTAAATAACATCTAAAATGCATTTTTAAATTTTCTGTTACTTTAATCCACCAAATCCACCTCTGCAGTCTTGAGCATGTGACAGTGGAAAAAGGAAAAAGACGTTTCAAATTCATGACATCAAGTGTCAATAAGGCGATATCAAGGTGAGTTTGATTATTGGTGCATAATCAAAGTAATACAGTGAAGTGTAAAGAAAAATATATTATGCTGTCACATAAATGTCACATAAATGTCTCCTGCAGGAGTAAAATATTATCATAGTCGGGTTTTTTTTTGTTTGTTTGTTTGTTTTTAATCCAGCAATGACATTGTTCAAACTTAATGAAATCACCATTTCTGGTCACAAGTGACAAAACAAGTGACTGTACGACATGAGACATGTCTTGTGATCCCTTCAAACAAGCATGTGATGCTTAGATTTAATCTACACACTCTTATCTCCAACCATAACAGGTCCTTTTCAGTCCATTCTGAAAAAGCTAATTTAACAGAGTGCACTTCAGTCAGAAACCAGCTCTGCCACAAGCATTAAAGACTGGATTTACAATAAGCTTACAAATCTGGTATATAGGTGAAGAACTATACTGGGGATGGAAGAAATAGTCACAGTAAAAATGAAATAACTTACCATAAAATCCTCCATTATGTGCAATTTTCTTGTATTCACATAGTTTCTTGAGAAAAAAAATAGATAATGTATTTATGTACAGTGCCTCTGTGTATTTAAGGTGATAATTAACATTAATACATTCACATAAAGAGACGTTATTACTCTTTTCCTTATTTTCTGTCATATATACAATCATGTGAAAAAGAAGGTTTTTGCAGAACTCTATGCAGTCCTGTGACAAACTAAGAATACCACACAGTTCAATAGCTTGTGGATCACCTTCAGCAGCAATAACTTCAACTAATCATTTTCTATATGACCTTATCACTCTCTCACATCTTTGCAGAGGAATTTTGACCTACTCTTCTTAATAACATTGCTGTGGTTCACTGAGGGGCAGGTATTCATTAATGCACAGCTCTCTTGAGGTCCTGCCACAACATTGTAATCATGTTGAGGTCTGCACTTTGACTGGGTCAATGCAACACGTTGATTTTTAAAATTTTTCCAGCCTTTCTGTTGTAGATTTGCTTCTGTGCTTGTGCATTGTCCTGCAGCATGACCCGCTTTCAGATAAGCTTTAGCTGTCAAACACATGGCCTCACATTTGACAGCGAAGTCAATGATTGCAAGGTGTCTGGGTGCCGTGGCTGAAAAACAAACCCAAATCATCACTACTCCACCACTGTGCTGACAGTTGGTATGAGGTGTTTCTGCTGATATGCTGTGTTTGTTTTTCAGCAAATGTGGCGCTGGGCATCGAGGTCTCTTCTTTCTGAAAGGAGGACTTCTTTCAGAAGTCTTCTGGTTTTCTCTGAAGCAACTGTGCAAACCTAAGCCATGCTGCCATTTTAGAGAGCATAAACCTTTTCCTGGTAACACTTCCAAACAAGCCATACATCTTCTGTCTTTTTCCAATTGTATTTTCATGAACTTTAACTATACTAACCTCTGAAGTTTTTTCTGCTCTTAAGTCTGTATCATGTCATAGGAGTTAAACCCACCTACTATACAAAGCCTTTTGTTTTATGCAAATTTGCTATAGGGATGCACTTTGCTCAGTGGCAATAGATATTTTTCGCAGACAGACAAAACAAAGATCAAACTGACAAAAATCAGTGGAAAAGGTTACATTTAAAAGCAAGTAGCAAATTAGCTAGTTTTGTTTTAGTGTATATGACACGTTCTTTGTATGGAATAGAATTAGGGCCACGTTTGTTCCTTTCCAGAATTCTAAGAAAAAGAAAAAAAAAGGATGTGCCCACTTTTTCCTCTTCCGTAGCTTTGCCATTGTGTGGCCCTGGTCCCGAAAGAGTGAGCATCCTCTACCGTTTATTTGAATATTCAGTTTTTCCTACAGATGGCAGCAGATATACATGTGTCCGCTGCTACACTTCGGCCGTTAGCCCGCCTGTTCGTTGTATTTCTATGACAACAAACGGTTTGGATAAAGATTTCCGTGCTCCACATAAGCAAACTGAAAGGCCTTATGGGAAATGAGTTCTTTCATGCGATTGCCAGGCACGTTTGCTGGCTTCACCTTCTACAAGTACTAGATTTCCCGACAGGCACTGGGAGCGGGTGGGCGCTTTCCAGCTGATAGCGTAGGTGCATCTCATTAAACTAAAGGGACCATTCAGCTGTTTCAAACAAGCGCGACAAAGTAGCAGAAGAGAAGCAATATGATCTTCAAAATAAAGCACAAAGACGCGCATATTATTTGACAACATCAATCATTTTTTGTATGTTTGATACACTCTACAAAATATGTCTGTCCTTTCAACTTTTTTTTATTACGCACACAAGGCAAAACAAATCGGCTATCACACATGGTAGGGAAGTTATTTTCCTTCGCCAGTGCTTTATTTTGAAAGTAAGAACCGGATATTGCATAGTCTTTCTCTCGCCTTGGCAATTGGTATTCCTGCTCCTGCACTGTCGCTCCGAGAAGCCGGGAGAACGGAGAAGAAAACGCAGGACCGCAACGATGGAGCGTCTGTAAGAAGTAACAGCGGACTCCGCTGACGAAGATAACTGAACGGAGTCATCTACATGACCAAAGAAACAAGACCGGCAACAAGAAACGCAAACGTAACAATCATGCAATTTAAATACAGAAGAATTTGAGCAACCGCTCCTTCTTCAAGGTTACACCGCTTGAAGACGCCCTGACATCCTCCTGTCGCAGATCAGCTTGGTTGATCTTCACCGGTGGCGATCATGTCCGTGGAAGAGCAGGGATACCCCGACGCTGTGCTGTTGATGGAGGCCGGCCCGGAGTGGTTGCGAGCCGAGATCGGGCGTCTCTCCCGGGAGCTGAGTGAGACCACGAATGAGAAGATCCAGGCGGCGGAATACGGGCTGGCGGTACTGGAAGAGAAGCAGCAGCTCAAACAGCAGTACGAAGACCTGGAGATGGAGTATGAGGCCGTCCGACAGGAGCTCGATCAGCTAAAAGAGGTAGGCAGTGTATTAAAACAAATGAAATAAAATCACAGAATATGTAAAGATAAGAATATCTTCCAGGATTAATTGGCCCCTAACATAAACTCTAAAACTATAAAAATTGTATTCAAGAGTACATATTAAGGGCACATTGTCATTTTCATAGGATGTGCAAACTCATCACTGCACTATTCAATATAGGGGCTTACTGTGATTTAATGTGTGATTAGGGCAGGCATCTGCCTCTTCCTGCAAGGTCAAAACTGTAAGCAGAGGAAGGGATGCTTTTTGTTCACCACCCCCTCCATACACAGCACAGGGTATTCCCCATTTGACTGCCACTTTTATTTATTTATGCTGCAGCTCTTAGGCCCCTTCTTGAAGATATTCATGTCTGGCTCAAAGCTAGAATAAGCCCAGTGTGTTTCCACATACGTTTAT
The DNA here is from genome assembly GCA_015106755.1 of Etia nguti. Classification (NCBI taxonomy): domain Eukaryota; kingdom Metazoa; phylum Chordata; class Actinopteri; order Cichliformes; family Cichlidae; genus Etia; species Etia nguti. The sequence goes on from VUQG01013431.1 coordinate 27,327, forward strand.
CTAATCAGTGCTTATCATGAGCAGATTTCCCAAGTGTACAATTATGATTTTTAGTTCAGCAATACTTGTTGTGTTGCGTTCAGTACCGGACATAAAAGCAGTGCAGGGCATTTATGTATGCGTTTACTTTTGGGCATTGTTTTAGAAATAACACTGAGGTCCACAGATTGCTTGTTAAAGTTTTCTCTGTAGTCAGGCGAGTCCTGCAAACAAGAATATCTTGTTAAGCAGGGAAAGGGCGGGAGTACGTTTGAATTTTGAACCTTCCCGCTTAACAGAGTGATGAACAAATTTCAGAGGAAGCCAGATGAGTTGTGACCCTTTGGGGGAATGGAAAGAATGTTGAGTGCAATGGTTCAAGCTGGTCTTGAGAGTCAGATAAAGGGTGTGACTGTTTTTCTGAACAGTGGCCCTACTTATTCCCTAATGTCATATCACAGTGTGTCCAATTTTCTTCGCTGGAGTAGCAGTTTGTCACTGCGTTGTGATTTTAGATGGAGAGAAGTATGACTTCAGAGTGGTTTGGCGTAAAATTCCCTCCAGCTGCTGCTTACCTCTGATTCTTCTTTCTCTGCCCACTCATGGTGAAGAAGAAAAAAAGGTTTCCGGCACTGAGACGGGCTTATTCATAGTTGCTCACATCCTCCTTTTAATATGGATTCTTCTTGTGTCCCCCTCCACTAAGGAAAACAACTAAAATGTGTGAAAGCTTCCTTCATGATAAACCCTTTAGTGCCTTGCCAGATCTCTGCTCATTGCTTCCTTTGCGTTTCGAGAGACATGCAGAGATGTTTTCCAGCTCTCTGCTTCTCCCTCTTGTTTCTCCCTGTCTTCCTGTGGCCCACTCTCTTGTGGTTGTTAAAATAGAGAGGAGGAGGAGGTCTTTGGGCTGTCTCAGCAACTGCAGCTTGGATTTTCCCATGCATTTCTTTTTTCTTTTTCTTTTTTTTGCCAAGAGTATCACTTTGTCAGAAAGGAGTGACAGCTAAAAGTGCTGAATAGAAGAAAATGGATTAAAAGAGTAGCCATGGCAACAACCTAGAAGTGATTTAAAAATAAGTAGAAACATTTTTAGAGATTTTCTTACTTTTTTCTGGATATGCCTGTTGGAAAGGAAGGCGTTGCTGTTAGCCTGGTTGGACTTCTTTCTCTTTCAAAATGGAGCACAAACATTCATCTATATGGGCAGTAAATGAGATTATTTGCGATGAAAACTGCCACAGTGTTGAGTTATGCTGGTTGCAGATCGCTGATCAGATGTTAACCTTTGAAAGACGATACCCAACCCCCAACCTACTCTTTGCATATGAAGGAGAGAAGAGATGCTATCACAGGAGAAATACAAGCCCATTCTACACTAGGTAGTGGGTAACAAGCACAAGATAAGGGATAAAATGAAAAGCTTATGTCAGTCTCCACTTAAAGGACAACTTTATAATTTAAGATATGGTTTTGGAGGACAAATGTCATATGATTCAGTTGCTTTTGTCGCTCTCATTGATACAACTTTCTTTTAGGTCAGACAGACCAGTGTGGTTTGTCAGCAACCGGGACCAAAGCAACACATCTTTGGTCAGGTATAAATGCCATGTTCTCTTTGGTACACAGCTGCTATTTGCACTAAAGGCGTCAATGTTTGGATTGTTAGTCTCTTTTCTCCGACTTGGATTGTCTGGGATATTTAGATGGTTGCTTAACACAGGATTCTGTTCAGTTACCCCAAACCTCCCTTTGCTTGCTGGCGAGCACAAACCGAATACAAAAGAAAACTATTGAGATTTATGCATAGCAACTGAAATGCCTTCATAACACTGCGAT
>VUQG01013433.1:1579-16591 GCA_015106755.1 Etia nguti
AATATACTTCTAAAAAAAAAAAAAAAAAAATCCACTTACGGTTGCTCTCTGGCACTTGGGGGATCAGCTAAATCTACGGCCAGTATTCTGGGCAATTGGCAGGGCAATGGATGATGATTTATAACATGAAAACACATCACGCAGGAAATAAATGACTTCATCGTGCTTCTCAGTGGTGGCAAAAGGAGAGAATAACTGCCCACTTGGTGCAGAGGTTAGGCACTTATTACCCACAGGACACCCAGAAGAACATAAACACTCCATACAAAGAGGCTTCAGTTACCGCCGCGTGGGTTTGCACCCAAATATCTCATGTTTAACATTTCAAGTAAGTTGTTTTACATGCTTCATTTAACTCAAATAACTCTTTACGCTTTGAAAGGTAAAGTGACTGTACGTCACCATAAAAAAGATGTAACTGTCATTAAAGTGTCATCTGGTGCCCTGCCATACTGTATTCAGAGCCACATAGGGATTATAGTGTCTCACTTGAGTCACCACCCCATCTCCTCTGCCAGCCTTTCCTATTCGAAAAACTAATAGAGCTGTTGAATTTCCATGAATCTCATTGTCTTTATCAGGATAGACGGATGCCCATTTACCGTGTCACACTCTGTCACTTTAGAGGTTTCTTACCTTACCTTTCTCCTTCCTATATGCCAGCTGATGAACCCTAAGTACCGAGACCCGCTATATCAGTCTTCTGCCTTTCCTATGTCCTCTGTGGATTCTCGCAAAAGCCATTCATAAGCTTTTCGTTTTTTGGTTTTAAAGAAAAGGTTATTTGTTCAATAGAGAAAATAGACACGAAGATGCCAAAAAAGAGAGAAAAGAAATCAGTCTGTCTTGTTGATAATGGGATATTTAAGTTGAGAGAGAAAGACAGAGGACCAAGAAAGACAGCAAAATACAGCTAAAAGCAAGACAGGGTAAAAGGCACTGATGACATGTATCTGGTCAGTGTTTGTATATATATGTATGTAAACAGAATTCCCTGAAAAGCCACAGAAAGTTTGCTGCATTAAGTATCAGCATAAAAATATATATATAACATCCCATGTATAATTTTTACAGTATCAGTGAGTCAGAGGCTGCAAAAATGTTGCATAAATGCAGTACAAAGCATATGTATTTGTGTGTATGCATGTTCATACATAAACGTATTCACACCTTCCAGTAGGCGACCATTTTGGATTAATTCAGAACATGTTACCACTCAGCAGAAAAGTAATGTCTTTTCACATTTACTTCTTCTCACTTCTTTCATCTCCCACCCACCCCCTCCCTTAACCTCTTCTAAAAAGCCACAGCTGGCCCAGTGTGGCATTGCCAAATAGTGCCCATTAATGTAGCAGACGTGCTCTGCATGCTCATGGCTAATACCTGCTAGTGGGTTTGAAAGTGTCCAGACTCATTTATAATTACTGACTTACTGATCCTTTGATTGACTGTGACTGTGAATATGAAACAGCCTCCAGCCCTAGCGACCGTGAGCAGGCTCTTAGATGGCTTTGCTGATGACTGTGATGGTGTGATGCAGAAATGCATTTTTTTTCCTAGGAGTGAGTATGGCACTCGCTGGCTCTGAGCCCTGCTAATGAGCTCTATGCATGATGAGTATTGGACAAAAAAAAATCAGTTTACAGAGAGTAGTAACTGAGTGTGTTGTATGCAAAGCTAAGTGATAATAGAAATGGAGTCATGCTATTTCCTGCCTCCACTCGGGTGCTATTGGGGATGCACAGAGACCTACTAGTCCCTCTGGATAGGGCTAATTGCAGTATTTGCCAGTGGTTCCATTAGAGAACATTTTATTTCCACACTAGTTATTGTAATGTGGTAGGAAGGCACACAGAAAGCATGAGTGGAAAGCTACTCCAGAGATTTTATTGTAAACAAGACAGCTGAGGTACTCAGAGATGAGAGGACAACAGAAACAACGAGCATCTGATATACAATTCCCCCGCCTGATGTGCAAGTGTCACTGCAACAGTGTTCTAATTGGTCTGAGGAGGCAAGATCTCACATGCTGGACACAGGAGACACATAGACTGGCATATGGCACTCAGACTGGAAGGCTCATCGTAACGCGCACACACACACACACATGTACATGGATGTTTGTACTTAAACAGTGCAAGACCTTACAGTCGGACTCTCCTTTTTTCTGCATAGTTTTTGCTGTTTATCCATGTGGAAAAGATGAACCATATATGGAATAGGAACATATAAATAGCAACAGCCACATGCACGTACACACAAGTACATTCAAAGACGCCCACCTACACAAACCGAGAGCAGTATGAATATTTAGCATTGCAGAAGTGTGTCTTGCCCACAAGCATGTAGTAGTGTTACCACAAAGAGCAAACATGGTCTAATAGATAGCCGACAAGGTGGACAGCAGGGTAATAAACACTTAGATAAATCAGAAACTTCAGTGCTGGAGACAACAGCAGTTTTAATTAGCTCTAGGCGGATCTCTGCATCGTAATGTAAATGTATAAAATATTATACGTGTTGCAAAAGTTGCAAAGCTGTTTCAAAGTAAAAGCCAGTGCTGCTCCACGCTTTCATCTGAACGAAGATTCAGATGGAGAATCGACTCAGGATAGGTTACTCAGTCCTGAAACATCAAACTCCTCTTTATGCAATGCACTGGGCAAGACTAAAGCCTGATTTACAGCCATTAACCCATTTTTTATTTTCCATTCTGAAGGTGGGGCTGTGGCTTCTAATGAAACATTTGGTAGACAAAAAGGTTTGGCACAACAACACAGAGTGCATATTTAACCCCCCCCCCAAATTATGTATTGGCGGTTCTACTTTAGAAAGGGCAGAAGGTTAGTGATGACAGCAGGAATTGGGCCAGATTTTGACAGATCAAAGGTCTCTGGCACATTAATGGATTTAATTCAAGCAGAAACCCACTGGGCTCAAAAATGAAGCCAACATACAAGTGCAAATCGGCAGTTCGGTGAATGGCCACTTAAGGCTCCCTCAAAAGGGGAGTTAAACCCCATTTACTCCTATCCTGATATTTCAAGCTTTGCAGCAGACAGTACCCACTATACAGCTGGGAGAAAAATGGGGTTTTGGTCTCAAATGACAGTTCTTAAATTGAAACAACGCCACGGGGAGTGAATTTTTAAAAAATACCAGTTTACTGTAAATCATATTAAATGCATGGCCTCAGTGAAGCATGAGTGACTGCCAGCTAGACCGCTAGCTGTGTGCTACAGTAGCCTTTACCACGACTCGTCTTAGTCACTGAACTGGACCTCTCCATTTTGTGTTGTGGTGTCTTTTAGAGCATTTTATCGCAGTGTAATGTCACGTGAATAAAACTGTAGCATTTCATTTGTATTTTATGCATCACTAATTAGCAGTCAGTGTCTGTACAATGAAACTTTACAGTTGCCTGTTTACTGAGCTTGCTAGTATTAGCTGATCCCATCATCTCATGCATTCTCTCCTGGCACCTGAAAGCCAACATGGCCGGCGCTAAAAATAAAGTTGAGGCTTCAAAAGACACGGTGGCTACGCTGTTCTTTCACGTGCCATCTGCAGATCAATGCAGGAGCAACTAAATTATTATCAGACTCTTGTGGTGTACACATGCATAGCTCTTTATGGAAAATGCATATCCACAATATAACATGACATATGAAAACAAATAAGGACATTTTTAAAAAAAGTTTTGTGAATAATCCATGTGCACTGATTGATGCTCCTTTTATAAAAGCAGAGAATGGCCTTGAGAGACACGGAGGGAGGGATAACATCCTGTGAAAAGTGATTTCTTCAAGGGAAGACGTAATGGATGCATAATTAGGCATTAATGGATAATCTGGGTTAAGGCCCCTCTGTGTGGCTGTGCTTTGTTGGATAGAGGGGTAGAGTATCACAAGGGAATGACGCATGGAACTCAAAATACAACAACAACAAGACCCTCAGATGCTACATCTGGAGTTGTCATGGTAACCATTTCCCAAGAGTAGGCCAGCTGACAATCAAGTCCTGAAATGATACGTGTGCGAGTGTGTGTTTTGCGCGTGTTGCTGTCAACAGGCTGACAGGGCGAGACAGAGTTTAATCTCAGCAGATTGAGTGTGTCTATGTTTATCATCAGACTCCCATAAAAGAGCAGGATCACAATCAAACGGGATTTAAAAGATTTCCACGCCAGTAACTGGTCTAGAGATCGTAGTGTTGTAGAAACTCGAGATGGGGAAAATGAACTGAAAATATGGCGGGAACAAAGGGTGCAAAAGAGGGTCACCGGAGAATTAGAGGGAGAAACAGAAAGAGAGACAGCAGGAGAGGCACTGTGCATGGTTTAATTAGAGTGGCTATAAATAACCTGGGGCCTGACATTTGAACATGGAGACCTACCCAATGTCTTTCTGTGTTTTCTGCTAGATGTGCCTGATGTTTGAACACATGCCACCGATTTATGCGCTTTCCTCCTTCTCCTCCTCCTGTTCTTTCTTGTCTTCTTGTTGATTCGCTCCTCTTTCCTCTTCCACTTGTCAATTCTCTTGTGTCTCTCTTACACAATCACACAAACACACACACTCCTCAGTCATGTCTCTGTATAATCCCTGCTATATATGTACCAGCAGGGAGTGAAAGTGACATATCAAAAACAGGTTTTTCATTAGCTGCCAGGAAGAGGAATGAACACACAGACAGACTTGGCACCTAGTATGATGTCAATACCCAGCTACTAATAGCTCACTCTGACACCGAGCACCAATCTCCTCCACTGAGAAACATATCTGTCACTTTGTTGACACTGGAACACAAACTCTGCTAGAGATGTGGTGACAGGTCTATTATATAGTTTACAGGTAGATTTTTTTTTTTGGCTCCATAAGAGTAAAACCGAAACACTTAATTTAGGAGTTAAGGCTGCCTTATCGTTATTGAATTGAAATTGTAATTTTGCCTGCCCTCGTGTTATCTTTAAAGCCCGTCTTCAGTCTCTAAAAAGTTGCTATGGGAACTCTATTTGCAGAGCCATAAGGGACTGGCAAGGAAACAGCAATATATGAATGATGAGGAGGTAGCTCTAAAGAAAGGGGGAAGCAAGAGTGGGATATGTCATCTGTATTCCACTGTCAAAAACAAAGAGGAGAAAACACAAAGAGGGCTGAGCAGACATGAGAACGCTGCTGAAGTTAAGGAGGGGGCGCAGAGGTTGTTCATCTCTGTCTGAGGAAAGCCTACCTGATTTGCCAGCAATAAGACCAGTCATTACTCACTGAAGCCCAGCGGTAAGACTTCTACATCTCTCTCCTCCTTCCTTTAATACTTGTACTCAACCATCGCCCCCACCTTTGCATGCACGCAAACGATAAAACACGAAGAGGTAAGGGAGTGAAGTCAAACCTGAGCACACGGGCAGGCACGCAACTGAGCAGAGGACATCTGATCAATAGAGGAGGAGGAGGAGCAGTGACCAGATGAGATCACAGCAAAAAGGAAAGCAAGAAGGCAAAAGGAGGACAGGAAGCAAAGGCTCTCTCATGCCAAATAAGCATCTGTGAAGCTGAGATTGTCATTATTTTTAACATTTCAGATAATAATATTACACATCCAAATTGGTGAAAAGATAAAGTATGTTTGACTCCATCTATAATCAGAAGCAATTTTAGCAGAATTTGTTTATTTTCTCTGAAGGGGGGGAAAAAACAAGCAATTATTACAGCAGCTCTCAGAGTGAATGAGGCAGAACCTGCCTCAAACTTTTGTCTAGCTTGGCCAAGATCTTTCTTCTTTCTACCACGCAACAGCATATTTCAGCTTTAAAATGTGTGCTTTTGTTGTATCCCGGACAAATGTTTGCGTGTCTTTCTGGATCTGGATTGTGACTCTGCGACAATGTGTGCTTGTCAAAAACCTTTTTTCTCTTTCAATAGGCTGGTAATAAGGTTTTAGTCCAGCAATATGGTGCAGCCGATAAGCACAAAGGCCAATAATCCATACAAATATTAGACCAGGTTTCAGAAATGGCTCAGCTGAATGGGAGAATTTATGTATGTCTGCGTGCCTGCGTGTTTGTTGCCCGTCGTGTGTTTGGACTGGGCATGTTTGCGTACACGCTTATTGGACCATTTGCAAAACAAGATTTGTAATCAAAATGGACAAACAAAAATAGCTTTATTGAGTAGCTGGGATTTTCTTTGTTCTGTGGGCATGCATATGCACAGCTGAGAGAGACTCGGCATGCCCTCGTGTGACTCACATGTATTGGTGTGCATCAGTGTGAGGCTTATGATAGATGACATGCACTACGGCAGGTGAATAAGAAAAACTTCTCCCACAATTACCCTGGAGCATGAACTGTATCTGTGCACATATTTATATCATTGTGCATTTGTGTGCAAGCAATCACCTTTTGAGGTCTGAAGTGGGGTTTTTTTCCCTAAATTTGGTCCCAGAATGTAGAATTCTGAAGCCATTTTAATTTATTTACCACTCGTCCCAACTTTTAGTCATTTGACCTTACTGTTTCTTCAATACTTAGTGTTAATTTAATGAGATAAACATTCAGGTTTACATATAAAGAAATACAAATGTGGTTTACTATATTTCATTAACCTCTGTGCTGGGGGGCTAAATGAAAGAATTCTCACTATCATGACAAGCAAAATAACCCCCGATAGATATTTGACCTCATTATTCTTCTAGAGCTGGTCTTAGGGAAGGTGGGGTCTCTGTGGTCAACAGCCTCTGGAACAACATGTTAATAGTAGATTGTTTCTACCTTGTGGTATGGACAGTTCAAACCCACTAATTTCATTGCAGATCCCCCGAAGGAAATCAATACTTAACTCAGTTAGGGTCAATGCATTTGCACCTTAAGGATCAATAAGTCATTAACCCAGAAAGCACAAAGGTCTGCAAGGAAACACACATATATACAGTACTATGCAAGACAAGTAGGCAGCCAAGATGTTTATATTTTTATCTGCCATGAAGTACTACGAGGGAGGATCTGTTTCAAAGTCACTCTACTGCATGAGGACACATGCAGCAACAACAACAGCCAGGAGTCTTGCACACACAGAGCCCCGATTCTCATCATCAAGTCTTTCTCAGATTTCATGAAGGCACAAAAGCAGCTAAAACTATTTAAATCTACAAAAGAACTGGTGCAGGTTCTCCAGTATACATGTCTGTGTGCAAGTATACTTATACTAGAGGAGAACTGATGCTGTAGTTTACTGTAACCTTCCCTGTGCTTGTTGGACTTTACTTTGAGTGAAAACATTCATGGCAGTTCTTTGAAACACACCACACTTTACTTTCAGCTCTTTGCACAATACTGCACAGCCATTACTATCTTTTTTTATATATGTCCACAAACCCGGCATCTCCAGCGTAACCCATCTATATTTCGCACAAGGCAAGGGGTAAAGATTTGAAACCTAAAAACCTTTCATTTTGATGTGCTTCAAAACATTCCTTAAAAAAAAAAAAATCTATCTTGCTTGAGGCAGAAACAGAACACAGCAGGACTCTTGACTAAATGGTGGGTGACAACATATATCTTTTTCTGCCTGACTGTACAAAAGAGAAAATTATCACTCTGTCACAGTGGTAAAAAAAAAAAAAACCCAAACCATGCTGTGCTATCTAAGCTGATACCATATATGCCCTGGTACAGCCATTTATATATGACCACATTTCTCCTTTTCTTGATCTCTCTGTGCGACTCAGCAAATAAACACATTCCAGGCAGAGAATAATGAAGCAAGTCCTTTAAAAAAAAAAGCTATGCCAGGCTACAAGAGGCAGTGCTGTTGTCATTATTTGTGGCCTCCAGGTAGCCACTGTGCTACTGTATTAGCCAGGCCAGATCACTCTCGGTGCCTGCAAAAGTGGGCACTCAGAAAGGCTGGGCTCTAATGTAAGTCAGTGGAGCGGACATGCACAGACACACACACACTTGCACAAACTCTCACACATAGTCACCCACATACACGCATGTTTCTTGGCATTTCTAGCAACTTTGGGCTGAGAGAATTTCTGGGTCAGAGTAACGCAGCTAATTTGCAGGGAGAAGTCTGCAAACGAGAACATCCTTACAAGTGGCCATTCTCACACACGTCACTTATAGAAACAACAAACAAACACAAAAAACACACAAAAAACAGATGCAACCAGAATGTAACCTAAGACTGGGAAATGATATCTGGGTAGATATGCAGATATGCTCCCTCGTGCCCTACAGAGCTTAAAAATCTCCATCAGCTCCACCAAACATTAATGCACTCATATCCTGTAGCATAATGCCATGCACATTAGTACTCAGGTTCAATGGTGTTGACTCACTTGGTGCTGATTCTGCCGTGAATGATTTCAGCTAATGATTTGTTTCTGTGTAGAAGTCTTTTAAGAGCTGTTATTGATCTGCCCGTCAAGTGTGCTATGTCTGTGTGACTGCCTAAAGACACAACATCGGGCATGACGCATCTGTCATTATGCCCACATGCGTGACAAACATGGCAAAAAGCAACCCAGTGACAGCAGCATACCTAAAAATAAATTTTGAAAACACTGGTGCATATTTAAGCCCCAAATCCTCTTTGAAAAGAAATACTCAAGAGAAAAAGGCTCAAGGGCAAAAGGTAAACAACAATCCAAGTTGGATTTATTCGGGTTTTTTTAAAACACGTTTTTCGGACAAAGAGGGTCACAGCCACAACTACCTGAATAAATTGTGCATAAACTGCAGTGTCCTGTAAAAAAACAACAACAACAAAAAAAACCAACAACAACAACAACAAAAAACGGATTACATAAAGTGTGCATAAGTGCGGCCCGGGATGATGTTTGTGTGTATCGGATCTAAGTGCGTCAGCATGTTGTGGATGTCCTCATTGGTCTCAGCTGCCTGTAATTAGGGTGTATGCTAAGAGTGCAGGAATGGAGATCCCACAGAGACTTTTGTGACAATGATGCACAGAGGATGCTTTCATTCCAACAATTCTGTGTACCATTGCACTTACGATACAATGGTACACAGAATTAACAGTTACAGTTAATTCAGTTAACATCTACAGTTAATGTGTAAGGTTACAGCACTCGCGCAATGCAATCTCAGCCCTGGCTGCTTTATCTCTTTTGTCAAAATGCAGGACACAGTGTTTATTTACATTTTGCGGAAGCTTCACATGAGAAGAGTTTTGCCATGCAAAACCACCATGGTACCATAGTTATGCTAATTATATGAAACATTTTCTTTAGCCTTTAGGGGGAATAGCGAATACAACATGTATTTATTCTTTAAGGGCATCACGCAGGAAATAAAGAGGCCTCTGATATGCAGCTACCGTAGATGGTATAGACAGAAGAAGTTAAAATCTCTAAATAATAAAAGCAAAAATACACAGAAGCCACAACTATTATTAACATATCTACAGTGATGAAGGGCAGTATTGTAGGCCAACTGTAGTCAATTACCAAAAAAAGAGAGAGAGACTCTAATAGAGGACAAAGTTACTGACTACATCTAAGTCCACATTAAGACCAGGATAAATGGTGGCTTTAGGCGAAAAAAATTATGCTTTCAAAATAAGAAATGAAAATGAGGAGTCCAGTCTGTAAAGCTACAAAGGAAGGGTGCAGGGGTTGGGTAGTTCCTGGTGAATATAGAAAGGTATTTTAGCTTGAAATCCCCATCGCTATTAACTATGCTGACGGGCAGCCACTGGTGCACTGCCAAACCAGTCTGGGTGGAACTCACACTTGAGAATTTTCATTCCGGGAACAGAAGTACCTAGATATAAATAGTCCTCTGAGAGAACTTGTTTGGCTGTCTTGTATTAATCCAAGTGTTACATACCAAACAGTTCAGGAAGAACAGGACTGCTGTTACATCCCTACTTCCCCATGTCAACAAGCACACATAAAGGGGGAGTTTGTCCAACACACAGGGTCTCAGGTAGAAATTTGGATCAAATTAAACACATTACAGATGAGGGCACTACCAATACCCTAATGTCAGAGTAATAGTCACTAGCTACTGCCTTGCAAGGCTCATGATAAATCCTGTTTATTCTGTGACAGAAAGAGCGATGTGGCATACATTACATCAGGCAGCAGCAGGACAGCAAGCACACCGCCTGCTGTTCCATTGTAGTGAGTATCAGAGATTGCCAAGGTGTTACGCAGCTTTTGGCCCTCCCGCCAATGCAACATACCATCTTTGTCATTGTCATGTCCTCGAAATTGAGTTGAGGGTTCAATGGTTCCTCATTACCCATCGCAGACAGCAGCAACACAGAGACAGAGCTCGGCTGAAGATTTGGTGTCAGCCTCATCACGCTCACGATGCCGATCACCGAGAACGCCCAGTGGTTGGCTTAATGCAGGTTAAGTTATCGTGATTACAAAAAAGGAAGTCTGACGAATCGCTCGGCTGATGCGATTTCCCAAATGAATTATGGTCAAGCTGCAGCACTTGGTCCAATCTCTCAGGAAATGGACTTTGTATGTGTGTGTACTTATGTGTGAGTGCATGTGTATTATGGCTGTTAGGCTACCGGGGCACCATCTCCTGAGCTTCTGAGAAAAAACTATTTATTTTTCATTACATGGGACAAAGGGACATGATTTAATATTGTGGTAATAAATTGCCTCTCCTCTTTATTATCTCACTCAAGAGAGAGCAGAGCTTAAACAGGGCATTGCGCCAGACGGTCCAGGTAGTCGACTGGCCGACACAAACACACACAAACCTTAATATGCAATAACATCTGTGAGCATTTATCCTGTCAACATTAGCGGTGACAAACAAGAACATGGTGCTATTTAGGGCTGCAACTATTTTTTTTTTTTTTATAACTAATGAATCTACAAATTATTTTCTCTTTGAACTGATTAATTATTCAGTCTGTAAAACAAGAGAAAATAAAGTGGCCATCTCAGATCCCAAGGTTTTCGCACTTAAACTAAAAGCTTAAAACATTAATTTCCCTAAAATGTTAGTGATGGAGAGGCAACACTTCTCAGAGTTGAGAAGTTTAACACTTGAGCAGCTCTCTACTGGGTCATTTTATGTCAAATCAACCAAGCCTTCTGCTCGATTTGCATAAAAGTTTTACGGCAGAAAATCTTAAATTTACAATGATTGCTGTGAAATTTTATCTTCATATATCAAATAGTTTAGAAAATATCGTTTTTTTTTAAAAAAAATGGTCCATTGGCTTTTTTTTTTGCACAGTGAAATCTGAGGCAATGTCTGAACATGAATATCTCGAAGACTATTAAAAGATAAAAGCCTGAAATTTTCACTGGCTTTGCTTACCATCTAAAGGAATCAGAATCTGTAATTTGGAACAGATACATCAAAACTGTCCAGTTTATTTTAACTGTCTAATTAAAATATGAACTTAAATATGTTCATTACATATATATATCCAAACTTTGGATCATGAGGTTTTTACCCAAATTGAAGATGATTAATTGGGAAAAGTTTTCAAAATTGGCTGATTTGAAATGGAATTACTAAAACAGAAATTACACACAGGAACTCGAGTGGGTGAGCAACATCAACAGAGAAGTTTCTGCCTTTTACTTTTTGTAACAAAAAAGCAAATTTAAAGTTATTATTCATCTCAACTGCAACCTGCAAAGTAACCTCAGTGGGGTTCATTTCCAACCTGTGTGACTGCTTATGCCCATTTAATGTTTTAATATCAGCAACTGCAGGTTGCATCAATTCCCTCGGTAAAAAGCTGTTGTCACACCCAGTTGAAACAAAGGCCAAAGCAGTAAAATTAATTTAAAAAACACTACATTTTCCTTAAACACATGGTCAAACACACAGAGATGAATACAAAGATGTTTTACCATAACACTTAAAAGTTTTACTTTGCAGTCTCATGCTAATGAATCCCACTGAAACACCAGCACTTGCAGTTAAGCCTCATTGCCTCACACTGACACTGTTGTGAGTGCTGAAGGGCTCCCTAGTGTTGTCCCTCCTACCCTTGCTCTTCCCTTCTCTCCTTCCCTCCTTGCTTCATTCTGTCCATCTCCAGCTCTTTGAGTTATTGTCAGCACAGACAGGGGGCCATGTCGCATCATTAACTGACTCGCGCAGTACAGTCTGCACCCCAAATGCAGAGAACAAGGCTTTTATGTGCCACAGTGGCTGATGGACGGTCTAATTCTCTATTAATGGAGGCAACTCAGCCTCATTGCTCATTAAAAATGAATGGATACAAGCTCCCTGCTCTCTGATAATTACACCATACACACACCTGGGCAGGGCCGACCCTGCGTAGTACCGACAACAGTGGGCACTTAGAAGGACACATACAGTGAGAGACACACATAATAAGGAGTCACCAACACACAGCAGGAGTACAAGAATTAGTTTGGAAGAATAAAAATAGGATTTGGACTCCTGGAGTGAGCGTTTCACTTGAGCAGGATTCCTCTCAGGCAATTTTAATAAGGTGCTATTAAGTTTCTGTGCTTTTAAGCAATCAGAGTAGCACAATTATTTTTCTAAAAATGAAGAAGTAAATATAAGCCTGTTAAATAAACAAGAAGCCTCACCACGAAAATACAATAAAATTATCCAGGGGAAGCAAAGATATTCTGAGGTTAGCACTGTCACCTCACTGCAGAAAGGTCCTAGGTTTGAATCCAACGGGTGGCTGGGCCCTTTCCATGTAAAGTTCTCATGTTCTCCTCGAGTCTGTATAAGTTCTCTCTAGGTTGGAGGTGTCAAACATAAGGCATGGGGACCAGAATCGACCTGGTAGACTCCAATTTGGCTTCCTGGATGGCTTTGGAAAATATGAAGGAAGGCGTTCATTTTTTTTTAAACTTTTAACTGTATTTATATGTTTTACAGCTTTTCCTGTTGAGAAAGATCTTCCGCTCAGCCGTTTATACTACAGCAAAGTAGTTAAGTAATGGACAAACAATTGACAACTCAGTGCATCAAGGGAAGCCCCCAGCAGCCTAGCCCTATTGGAGCATAACTAAGGGAGGACCTCAGGGTCACCTGATCCAGCCCTAACTATATGCTTTAGCAAAAAGGAAAATTTTAAGCCTAATCTTAAAAGTAGAGAGGGTGTCTGTCTTCTCGATCTAAACTGGGAGCTGGTTCCACAGAAGAGAGGCCTGGAATCTGAGGCCTCCCATTCTACTTTTAAATACCCTATGAACCACGAATAAACCAGCAGTCTTAAAGTGCTCTATTGGGGTGATACGGTATTATAAGGTCATTAAGATAAGATGGGGCTTAATTATTCAAGACCTTGTATGTGATGATAAGTATTTCAAATTTGATTCTGGATTTAACAGGGAGCCAATGAAGAGAAGCCAATATGCCAAAATATGCTCTCGCTTTCTAGTACCTGTCAGTACTCTTGGTGCAGCATTTTAGATCAACTGAAAGCTTTTCAGGGGGTTTTTAGGACATCCTGATATTAATGAATTACAGTAGTCCAGCCTAGAAGTAATAAATGCATGAACTAGTTTTTCAGCATCACTCTGAGATGGGATGTTTCTAATTTTAGAGATATTGCACAAATGAAAGAAAGCAGTCCAATGTATTTGTTTGATATACACATCGAAGGACATATCCTGGTCAAAAACTTCTCCAAGATTCCTCACAGCAGGGCTGGACTGATAATCTGGCATACCGGGCATTTTCCTGGTGGGCCGATGCACTTTTGGGCTGATGGACTGGCCTGACGGGTTGAGGCACACCGGTGTTATGCCAAAAAGTGATGCCAAAAGATAATTTCCAATATTTCTATGTGCTTGCTACGTGTAATGTCTTTTCTTATCTATGTGAATAGATAGTGAAAATAGATGCACTATATTAAACGACATATTAGTTGTCGCTTCACACACACACACACACACACACACACAAACCTAAGTTTTATCTTAATTTAGAAACAGAAATTAGAGGTCATCCAGTTCTTTATGTCTTTAAGACATTCCTGCAGTTTAACTAAGTGGTTAAACAGCATGGTTATCTAGCTTCATAAATAGATAAAGTTGGATATCATCTGCATAACAGTGAAAAAATATATGCTGTGGCTTCTAATGATACTGTCTAAGGGAAGCATGTTCAATGTAAACAGAATTGGTCCAAGCACAGAACTCTGTGGATTAACCTGGGTGTGTGAAGAGGACTCTCCATTAACATGAACAAATTGGAATTTATTAAATAGATATGACAAATGTATGGATGTCTTTATACCGGCTAAAAGTTTTACTCGTCCATCACACTTAAGATCAAAGTGGGCAGTATGTGGCCCTCAGTGTGAAATGAGTTCTCTAGGTATTCTTGCTTCCCCCAACACTCCAAAAACAAACATGTTGGCGTTTCTAAATTAGCTGTAGGTGTTAATGAGTGACTCTGAATGTTGGCCCATGAACCCGAAGTGGAATAAATGGTTAATAAAATCGGTGGATAAACACTATTTAAAAGAAGTAGGGCGTACAAAATTTTAATAATGTGTATGGAAACAACATGCTTCAGATGAGTTTTAAAGAAAGACAGTTTAAATGCTATAAAGAGACTAGAGGTTAATAATGACTGCCTTCACTTCCATAAACTAACTGTACGGGGGTGCTTCCATTATGTTAAAGCAGGCAGTTAATTAATTAAAATGAGTAATTAATTCTAATGAAAGAACGATGCAGATCAGTGAGGTAGAGGTATGAGATGATGACAGGGAGAATGTGACAGTGAGCTTGGGCGTGAGAGAGAAAAGTGTTGATCACTGAGTCAGGCCTGGCTGGCATACAGCACGCAGTAGCATGCATTCAGCCGTGCAAATGCGACTGTTTGTTCAATTACAGCTAATTTATGTTTACACAGGAAAGCGGAAAGTAACCTAAACAGGGCCAAACAGCCCCGAGGGCCAAAGCTATTAAGTAAGGCAGCCTTTTTTATTGATTGGCTCAAATATTAAAAATGCAGCCGGCATCAGACCTCCTGTTTAACTATGCTCACATTAGAGG
>VUQG01013433.1:16611-31294 GCA_015106755.1 Etia nguti
ATGCTCACATTAGAGGCAGACGCAGAATGATAAATTGCCCAGGGTTGACGGGAGATCGCAAATCCAGATTCTACGAACGCTCTGTCCAACATGACACACTTCCACCCAAACAGGACCGCTCCCTGGATTAAAAGTGCTGAGTTGTGACTTCTTTTGAATCACAATTAAGCAGGCAATCTGTTCAGAGCCGCAAAATAAATCAGCTGAACAAAAAAAGAAAAACGTCAGCCAACTCATATTTCTCAAGAGTAATTTATCAATGTCTGTGTGTGAGCAACAAGCAATGCTGGTTTTTTTGTATGTATGTGAATTAAATGATTTTGTTGTTTGACCCATGGGTTACGTTAACAAGCAAATATTCAATTTAGAATCTCAGTTGAAGCAGAATTATAATAGAGGTCCTGAACCCAAGTGTTTAGATTTCTTTAATATGATATGACAAACATGCTTGTGTTTGTACGAGACGCAAAGGGTTTGATAACACACGAGAAATACAGAGTCCCTGCACAGTAATATGAAAAAAGCTGTCATGGGGGAAGTGGCAGTGTAGGATGGTGTTATCGTATGAGAGTGTATCTGTTTATAGTATATTAGCAAGTATAGAGTGCATGTGCAAACAGAGAGAGGCCAGCGTGTGCAAGATAAAGAGACACGGCAGAAAACAGCAGGTCAAGACTGTGAAGAGCAAGGCAACTTTGCACAAGAGCGGGGGTGACTCAACAGTCAACTGTATGTTTCAGTACGTTCAGCAGGCTAAAAAGGAGTCTGCTTTAGCTTAGTAACCTTCACTATTTGGTCAGGCTTGTGACCAACATGAAGGAAATACTGACCAACATCCTCTGCCTGCTGTTATGTGTCCCCTCCCAGTGTCTCCTACCTTGGAGAGGAATAGCTGAAAATGGGAGGGTCCGTTAATGGGACTCACTTGGGACTGCTGCCTATTTGCTCACTGGCTCTCTCTTCCATCCACATGGCATTGACCTTCTTTTGTGTTTGCACAAACAAACGTCACACAGGACACGCATCATCCACTCACTGCTTGGACTGCTGATGTTGCAGCCTTTTCACGTTTTGTGTTAGCTTTAATAAATTCAATTTAAACGAAGTAAAACTCTGGTGTGGATTTCTACTTGTCACTTTCCTTGAGCCAGTTTATGACAAAGCAGTGTAAGAGATGGGATTAAGAGGCCTGTTTTGATATAGGTTAAATCAAATTGTAAAAATTATATTTTACGTATAACTGTATAAATGAATAACTACACTGATTATATGATGAGAAGGAAAACTCCTTTTCATTACATAATCAGGGAATTAACAATATTTTACACAGTGGTATAAATGGGATAGTTAGCACGACCAATACAGGATTTTTAAGACCCATACTGATATCGATATTTGGTGATTTAAAAATAAGATATAATTTGCTGAGGTTTGTTTTCTTTCAGACACATGAACATAAACAGAATTCACTGATATTCGTTATATGTAGTTACTTATAAGTCTATGTTAAGATAATACACCAATGCGGTTTAAAAGTCTTGTTTTACTCTCACAACAACTAGATTATGCGATTACTTTATGCTCTGTGAGACTCCAAACACGATTTGCCAACAGGAAAATCTGCAGAGTGCCCTCTTGTGGACAAACTATGCAACATCAACACCCACTGACATGGTTGAAGCATCTCATCTTTGTCTTATTTGTAGTGTGCTGTGTTTTATTTTAAAGTTGCTTCCAGAAAAAAAAAATAGTTACAAGTTTTATTCTACCTCATGCTGCAAAGCGGTGCATCTTCACGCAATGTCGGGGGGGCCGGCACGAGACATTAGACAACAGTCATGGAAGTCATATACCCACTTTCACACAATAAATAACCAACCTGAAGCTGAACGGCAATGTTATACACTGTTAGAGAGGAACATGGTTGCTGAAGTCTGCTAAGGCGTGCTACATTTCCCCACAAACAAAAACTACAAATCAGTCTTTCTTAACTAAAAATCCCTTGTTGTGTGTCATCCCAGAGAACCAAGTATTTGCAGCTTTCTCCATTTAAAGCCCGAGGCCAAGAAGTATTTCCATAGAAGAGATCCTAGAATCTGCTTAACTGGATCTTTCCACTGATGGCTTCTGCTATTTTTAATCTATGCAGTGTTATCTCAAGATCATTAAACATTACAAAGCATGAGATTGTGAACGTTGCGAAAAGAAAAAGCCAGATTACTCTTCAAAACACAGTATATTTTGAAGACCAAGAATTTGCTATGCATAATTAATGTTAATTTAGGAAAAAGAAGGCAAGTTCATGATGATACACGGAAAAACTGAAAGTCGTATCCTAATAATACAGAAACAATTTTTAAGATGTGAAAATTATATTCTCAGTGGATGAAAAGATACATTTTAAGGACGTATAATGTACCTCTCATTCAACAAAACACTGTGTTACATACATTGTAATTCACGAAACGTCAGCTTATCTGCAAACAAAGTATTTTCCTTCACATACTACTATTTCCTTTCTCTCTTTGAAGAACAGTAATGACTTCTCTCTGCAGGGCTGAAACACTTTGTGAACAACATAATGAAAGAAAGAATGAGACATTCTTTGTCACAAAATGACCCGATACAAATAGCAGCAGTACAAAAGAGCCTGGAAGCCAAAATGTGACATCCTATTCCAAATAGAAAGTATTCTGTTTAAAATGACAGTTGTTCATCACAGATCTTGTTCCTCCCTGCCACTTTTGTCAGCGGAGGGCAGGGACATGCAGAGCCTCATAAATAAGCTTAATGTTCATTCATATTCCTCGCTTTAACGAAAGATCTTCAACTGATGAAAAAAAATAAGAGGAAACAGGAGGTTTTATGCAGCGAATCTCAAAAGTAGAGGCCATTAAGTGCATGAAAGCGTGCACAGAGCCCCACACGCACAATCAGGCAGAGACGCACAAATGTGCATAAACAAAAGTACTGAATACCAATAGGACGAGATAAAAATCCCCAATGTGTCAAAAGCATTCTCTGAAAGGCCTCTGGATAGAGGGTTAATCTGTCAGGTTTAATGTGTGCGCTCGCATGAGAACATTTCAGTGTGTGCAAGAGAAAGCAAGTGAGAGAGATGGCCCCGTCCAGCTGCTGTGCTGCGACCCAAAACCACAGGCGACAGATTCTGGATAATTCATCATATTCATTATTCCACAGGCCATGAATACCAAAGAGAGTGAAGAGAGAAAGAAAGATGCAGACGACCAGCCAGCCACCACAACAAGCCCTATTTACCCTATCACACAATCTGTTAGCACTGACATATTACCCCACATCACTGGGCCCAACATTAGTCTTTGACAGTGAACGCTTTGCAAGGCTTCTTTCTCACTCCATCCCTCATCCTCTCTCTCTCTCTCTCTCTCTCTTTCTCCCTCGCAATCCAAACAGTTTCATATTTCCATCAGACAAAGATCTGGCGGATTTAACATCAGGTTTGACAGGGGACATAAGTAAACAGTTATTAAAATGAAAACAAGCACTGTGAGATGAAGGAAAAGGTCCTGGCTTACACAACCTTTCCATCTCTGCTTTAGGCTATAAATAAGTAAACAGTAAACAACAGGGATCTGGAGTGGTGTCAGGCTAACTTATGTACTCAGCTTTTTTCTACAAAAGAAAATATGGTGATGAAGCGTCACCTAAGGTAAGAGTTATGAACACCACTGAGTCAGTGCTTTTTGTTTCTACATTGTACGTGTTCTTTTGTTCACATCCGTGCCCTCATTTAACAGGAGAGAGCCACAAAAAGGCAAAAAGACATACATTGCCCAGCTAAAGAGATTAAAGCAGAGCCGTGACCTGATGCTACAGCCAAGCAAGCCACCCACCTTCATTCCTGCATCTATGTTGATGCCATCATGCAAGCGTGTTGACTTCCACTTTTACTTTCCATTACTCTTGCCCGACCTCCTCCCTGCTTCTTTCCCTTTCCATTTCCCTCCTCCTCCTCTCCTCTCCTTACCCGTCCTACACCCTTGATCCTTAGAGACAGACACCTCAACCGTGTTCATTATGTGTCCTAGCGTGAGTCTAGCCTCTCCTGTTTTGCTCCGAGTCCCTCCTGGGGTGATCCAATCCTCCCCTTTCATGAACCCCACTGCTAAAAGTCAGTGGTTCACACCTCCCAGGACAGTGTCAAGTCTGCTGTCCATCTGTCACACCAGAGCTCGCCAGGACCACACGTACCAATCACTGAGTACAGAACAACGAAGACTCAAATTATCAGTGATTAAACATGAAATCAATACACCTAACTGCAAATGAAGCACAGCACACATCGTTTACTAGGATTTCAGCCTATTAAACTTAAAAGGGAGTTCTTCCTTTACACTTTTGACAAATGCTTGTTTATAGGAGATCATCCATCTGTTGGAGTGCTCTCCCTAATACTACAGGGTCTTTACCTTGCAATATAAATTGCCTTGAGGTTTCTGTTTCTCTGGTCTGGCTCTATATAAACCAAAATAAATTGAATTGAATACTGCTAAAAAGTTTAGATCTCCCCCCAAAAATCATTTTTTTCCCCCGACAAAATTTCATTTTGTTTAACAAATGAGTTCCAGAGTCAACATAAATATAGTCAAGATATTCATGGGGACAGAAAAAAATACATATTTTGCTTAAATAAAGAAGTTTGTCCTTCAAATGTTGCTTCTGTCAAAGATTTTGTGAATTTGCAGCAATATGCCAAGCTTCCTCTATTCGATGTCTGATTATTTCCTTTTATTGGCCAGTTTTAGATTTGCAGGCTTTTTTCTTTACAGCTCTGCCTAGAAGGTCAACATCCTTGCTGACATTAAGACTGGTGTTTTGTGGGTACCATTGAATTTGCCAGCTGAGGGCCTGTGAGCCATCTTTTTTTTTTTTTTAACTGGGGACTGTGATATAGCCTCTTGCTCAGTTCTGCACTGGACTCCCACTCCTGCACCCCTATTTCTCTTTTTATATGTGTTATAGGCAATTTGTACTCTGCTGTAAAAGGAGTGGTACACATTTTGTATAAAATATTTTTCAGCACTTCCTGTATAAAACAGTCTTCACTTATTTGAACAGGTGTTTTTTGATGAGTCAAAAGGTTGTTTCTTCTGTTTATTTTGAGACTATAATAAGCTCACAGAGGCTGATACAACAGACACTCATGTGGTCAAATTGATTTATGCTTTATTCAAAATAGTTGTCAGTTCTGTTAATACAATTAGAAAGTCAGTATAGTAATTACACTATATGGTCACACCTCTAACAGGATGCCACAGTTGCAACAATTGGGTTCATTAACTTTCTTCTCTTCTAGATATTAAACAATCAACTGTAAGTGGAATTACTACAAAGAGGAAGCATTAAGGAATCAAAGCAACTCAGCCACAAAGTGCCAGACCATGTAAAGTTGCAAAGCAGGGTTTCCAAAGTACTGAAGTGCATAAAAGTTGCAGAGCTCCAAACCTGCTCTCCACATTAACATCAGCACAGAAATTGCACATCGTAAGCTTCATAGCGTGGATTTCAGTGGACAAGCAGCTCGTGTAAGTGTAATGTGTAGATGGACCATGACTGGTAACAGAATGTGACACTGGAGTACTCGAGGGATTGTTGTTGAAATGTGTCTCTGTATGTCTGTTTAGATACTCCCTTAAAAACCATAAACAATTCATGATTAGTGATTCCAATTCAAACAAACGTGCAGCTGACCCCAAACTAATAACTGGTAAATACAATCTTGTAAAATGATTAAACTGTTAAACACCTCGGCACGATAACTGTTAAAAAAAACAACAAACTGAAATAAAGGTGCCAATCTGTAGCTAAGTTCATCAGTATTTTAGGCATATTGTGTTTGGATTGTGTGGGTGTACATGTCTGTGTGTTGCATGGATTTGCAAGCATATGTGGAGTGCTGTGTTATGCCAAGGAGCCCACTGTGAGAGCGCAGTCATCTAATCTAAGATCAAGCAGGCTTGGACACCTCCTCACTGTTTTCCACTGAGAAGAGAATTGGAAGCAAGATTCGAAATCCATCCATCCGCATCACTTTTTCCTCTTGACCTCGCTTCTACACTGCTTTCATGTCTCCATCTACATTACAGGTTCACACATTAACCTAGTTGCAGCGATTTTATTTTGCTATTTGTACTAACGTGGTTAAAATAGATCAAAATACATATTTTACTGGGTTTGAGCCTCATGAGCTTAGCCATCTTATTTGCCTACAGCTAGTACAAAAAATATGACTATATAGCTAAATAAGAAAGAAAGAGAAAGAAAAAAGAACAACATTGATGTTTTCCTGGAAAAAGACTGAGGTGAAGGGCTGATGTAGCAGCAGTCTTGATGATCTAGACATGAACTTGACAGCGTCTTAAAAAAAAATGGGTTTAGACAAAGACGTCAAATAAGATACGTTTAATGGTTCAAAGCAGGTCTGGATTAGCTGGAGGTTGCTGCCAGATGAATGAGGCTATTTTGCAGTTGCTCCAAGGTTAATAAGACCTCACTGAATGCGCTTGTGGGGCTAACTCAGTTCTGTCATTAAAGGCTCCAGCTGTTAGCCAAGTTACTACTCTCAACTCAGATGCATGCCATTCATGCATCTGAAGACAAGAGGATAGAGAGGAAGCAACACAGGGTTACTCTTAGTTACTCATTTTGAGTGTGGCATCAAGGTGCCTTTGCATCTTTCCTGCATAATACTTCTAAAATTTATTCACATTGGTGCAGAGAAAGATTAGAAAGATCAGAACATCGACCAGCAGACCACACTCATGTCTGTATGTTAAATGCAAAGGTGAAGAAGATGGCTATTTTAGCTTAGCATAAAGGCTGTAAACAGAGCAAACAACCTTTAAGTTGCAATGCCCAACCATCAAACAACTGAGACCAAATGTGCAGTCAGCTTTAAAGCTGCTAGCGGGCATTTTTTTACTCTTGGACAAAGTCAGGCTAGCCATTTCCCTTGTTGGTCAATCCAACTGTCTCCTGGCTATAGTTTAATGGAATCTGAGAGTTGCATTAATCTTCTTTACTAACTCTCAGCAAGAAAAACAAACAAGTAATTTAACAAAATGTCAAACTATGAATATACAATCCCAACTTCAAAAAAGTTGGGTCACAATGTAAAATGTCAATAAAAGAAGTCATTTTTTTAAAATCCACATTACAGCACAGAAAAAGTATCAAATGTCTAAACTCAGACATTTTACTGTTACGCGAAAAATATCAGATTACCTTAAATTTGATGGCAGAAACAAGTTCTTAAAAAAGTTGGGATGTGGCAACAAAATTCTAGAGAAGTACGTGTTTCTATTAAAAACAGCTGGAATAACATTTTGCAGCTAATTAGGTTTACTGGCAACAGTGTAGCATATAAAAAGCGCATCTTCAAGAGGCAGAGTTTCTCAGAAGTAAAGATGGGCAAAGGTTGACCAATCTGCAATGTATCCGAGTGTACAATTTGCAGAACAAGTATAATGTATAATGTTATAGTAGAATTTTCCTTGATGAAAAATTGTGAACACATTGAATATCTCATAATCTGTAGTGCATAAAAAGTTCAATAAGTCCCAGGAAAACTGTGTGCAAGGGCTGAAAATCAGTACTGGACGCTTGTAATCTTTCTTAGACACCACTAGATTAAAAAGAGGCAGAATTCTGTCATGGAAATCATTGCACTGGCTCAGGACCACTTCCAGAAATTACTGTCTGTGGACACAGTTCATCGTGCCATCAACAAATGCAGGTTAAAGCTCTCATGATCCAGACATACTGCCATCCTCTCTGGGCCAAACCTCATTTAAACTGGACTGAGGCAAAGTCGAAAACTGCGCTGTGGTCAGATTTGAATCCAAATTTCAAATTTTCTTTGGAAAACATGGACTCTGCAGCTTCCAGATTAAAGAGGAGAGGGGCCATCCAGCTTGTTATCAGTGCTCAGTTCAAAAACCTGCATGTCTGATGGTATGGGGCTGCATTTGTGGCTATATAAGTAACTTGTACATCTGGAAAGGCACCATCAGTGCTGAAAGTTATATATACAAGATTTAGTGCAACATAAACTCCCATCCAGATGATGCTGTTTTCAGTGAAGGCCTTCAGCAAGACAATGCTAAACCACATACTGTATCTGTTACAACAGCATGACTTTGTAGTAGAAGAGACCGGGTGCTGTACCAACTGAAAACATTTGGCACATATTGAAAAGAAAAACAGACCAAAGAGCAGCAAGAGAATCCTATACCAGAGAAGAATCAGACAACATTCCTCTCCCAAAAGTCCAGGAGCTGGGTCCTCAGTTCCCAGATGTTTACAGACATGATGTTTTTACAAGAAGAGGGGATGCCACACAGTTGTCGACATGTCTCTGTCCCAACTATTTTGAGAAGTGCTGCTGGCGTCCAATATTTCTTAAAATGGTGCATTTTCTTACTGACATTATGTTTTTTATGTTCTGTTGTGAATAAAATATGGATTTTATATAGATTCATTGCATGATTCCATTCTGTTTTTATTAATGTTTTCCACAGCATCACCATTTTTTAAAATGGGGTTGTATTTTATGACACTTTGTAGATTAAAGAATGATGGATAGTAGGATAATTATTATGGTATAGGTGTGAATATGGGGATGCGGTTCAGGGTCGAGCTCATGGTTTACCATTAGATGCTGAAAGTTGCCCCTTGGGCAACTATATTTATAATATTTTTCAACCTAAAAGCATTTAATTAAGTCTTCTAATTTTCCCTTTACTGTCTGCTCCATCCATAATCTCTTCTTCATTCATCTCGCTTGGCCTCTCCTGGGAAATCACAGCGCATCCTTTCTTTCATCACGTCCTCACACCTTTAACCCTTCTCCATCATTTGTCCATTCCCCTTATCCTTTTGAGGCAGACTGCGAAATTCACAATCAATCAAAAAATTATCCATCAGAATCCCGTCTTTACGGATCAACGAGCCACTTGAAACATCCTGTTTTCCTCCATGCAACTTTATCATCCTTCTTTTGGTGCTTTCTTTATATTTATTTACTTTCCCATTTTCCCTCAGCTCGGTTTCATTGGGGTGCTCTTTTAAACACTGGATCAAAGACATGAATACGGTGGGTTAGCCACAGGCATGCAAGCTGACGGCTTATACACTTCCCCTACCGCCCCCTATTAACACATACACACACAAACACCTGCAACTGCCCACTCAAGAGTCTGACTAAGACTCATGCCCACATATACACAAACACTGACGCGCACATACAGTCAGCTATTGTGAATATGGATCCCATTTCCGTTATATAGGCTAATTCCCCGCTCAGATCTGATGTCTTGCGTTCATTGACGTGGGGGAGGGAGGGGGAACAAAAGCATAGATTTAAGAGTGTGGTAATTCCATTTTCTTTATACTCCATATCTGTGCTCTCAGCAGGGTAGAACGCCACAGGGAAGCAATGAATAAAAAGATGTGGAAATAGTCATGAAAAGTGGCAGTTGCATGTCTGGTCTTTCACTGTTTTAACAAGGACACATAACACGCTGGGCATAACCCGATAATCAAACAAAACACTGATAATGGCCCGATTTTCAAAACACTTGTCTATAAATTTAGACATATACACGGAGCCTCATTATGGGCGGGGAAATAAAAATGCAAATGCAGAACGCGTCCACGATGAAAACTGTTTAAAAGTCAAGAAAAAGGAGTGAACTTGAGTTATGAATCTTGAGTCAGATGTGAAATGAAGTGAGAGAGGGTGATGAACTGCAGTGTATTTCTATATCTGTGTCAGACAGCTTGTCTGTGTGTCCATAGTGTGGTCCCCGAGGGATGAACTTCTGTCAGAGCTGATGTTCAGACAGCCTCCACCTCAGGGCTCAGCCAGCCCACATGAACTCATCTTAAAAGAAAAATTAAATGATGCAGCTTTTAAAAGGACAAGAACCGAGAGGAGAGATGGGTCACATGTATGCTCACGTACAGAGTGGGAGGACATTTGAAAAGGAAAGAATATGCCTGAGAACTTGAAACGAGGTAGTCAGGCCAGAATCATAATTATTGTTATTATTATTTTAAAGGTCAATACATATGACATGTCTCATTTAATAAGCAGATTGGGAGCATCCCATTCAGTGTGATCTTCCCATAATCTAATTTTTCCAAAAGGTACAGTAGCATGTGTTCCCAGCCCTCTCCGATTCTTTTTACATAATCAGGGCTACTTGACCTACCATCTCTTTCTGTGCCTCCTCACTTACACAACTCTCCCACCTACAGCACTCCGCATCTTTCATGTCCAAGAATCATGAAGCCAAGTGAGGGAAGAGAGCGAAACAGAGCTATACTCTAACACCCAATATATATAGCTGTCTGCTACTTATGAGTAATAAGCAGCACCAGAGCCTGTGAGTAATTCACTGAGTCAAATGCACATGCCTGTGCAGGACCTGCAATACAGTTTGTTCGGCCACAGCTCGTGAATTTCTGTTCAGCTGATTCTCTCTGAAACTGTGAGATATATGTGACAAACAACTTTTCATATTGCTTGTGCCTTAACTGCTCTTTTGTCCTCCAATCCAATCCCACAGATGTTGGTCTTCCCTCCTCCACAGATCAACTCATTTACAGGGTCTTTTCGATACGAAGACAACCCATATACCAAAAATAGCTCTTTCCATCTCCCACCTGCCTAATCGGGACAAGGGCTCAAAAGAAAAGGGGTCAAGGGGGTGAAAGTCAGCCCTCATCAATCTGGAAGATTCTGTCAGCAGGTTGCCTGCAGCCACTCCTCTTCCAGTGCTGGCCCTCCAAATGACTGTGCCTTGTCAGCCTTGTACCAATCAAACACTGTTCTCGTGACCCCACAAGCTACCTGGTGCTACAGTGAAAGGAAAAGACAGACAGACTGATTACATAGCCTGTCTCTAGGTCATTATACAGCCTTGTCTGATCCCGTATGCCCCCTCATCTTTCTCCTTGCCTTTTCTTGCACTCTCTTCCTGATGGAGAGGCCTTCGACCTTCATTGCATTTTTGGTAAATAACACAAGCACCCTTTGAAAAGTGGAGAAATGGCAGAATGGGTGGCAAGTGAGGTGAGGAGAAAAAAAAAAAAAAAGCCGGTGTGAAATGAGGAGGATAAGCACCTAAGCCAGTCTCGATGTGCTGTGAAAAAAGAATGAATGAACTGGCAGAAAACAGAGAACAGGTGGACTGAGCACAGGTGAATGGAGAGGACATGTGGCGGAGACCAAAGGAAAGAGAGGAAGGACAGGAAGACAAAGCTAAATGCTCACAAAATATGAAACGTGGGTGGCTGGGTGGGTGTAGTTTAAGAGCTCTTATCATCAGTCTTTTTCTTTGCTGAACTACCTACTGCTGTTCCAAAATTGTCACCCCTGATCTGGAACGGCATGCATGTTTGAATAATGCACCATGATTTCTCCAAGTTATATCGACAATTATTTGCGAACATTTCAAGATTCTTTTCATCATCAACTCGGAGGGTAATTGCTTTGTACACTACAGTGATGGACTGCTGGGATCCATGTGGCTTTAAGTTACCATGCCCACCGGAAAATTAGTAAACAGAAGTAATCAGTCTTTGGTTCCATGTTGTGATCATGTTAATGTTCACACTAAGCAAGCCAGCTTCGGGACATTATCCCTGTTTTCCTCAATATGATTGGTGTGAAATTAATTAGTTCTGCTGTGAGACTTGAGTAACTAAGTAAAACAAGGAAGGAGCTGGTTTTATTGGTAACAACCCAGAATACATAACACCTGCATAAACAACACACATGCATCACAAATGCACACTTTTTCCTTCTGTGGAAAGTCATCAACAGGACTTATTTTACTTGATTTTAGTTAGTTGATTATTAAGTGAAGTTGATCTAGTAACATGTATGTCATATGTGTACTCTATATTTTCATCTTTTAAGGTCATGTTTGGCATGTATACCTTATTGTACACAACAACAGAACATATATCAGTTGCTCCTGTCGTCTGTGCTAATGAATAATAGAGGTTAACAGTACAGTAAAGACGCTGTGCTGATAGATGAGTGTGTCATTCTGCCTTTTTCTCCTTCATGTTAGAAGTTTCGCCATCCTTATCTGCTGCTCACAGCAGTAATTGTACTCAGTCAACATCCTGTCGATCCTTTACAGGCATATACATCTACCTTGGACCTTCTTTTGCTTTCAGAACTGCCTTCGTTTTTCATGGCACAGATTTAACAAAGTGCCGGAAACATTCCTCAGAGTTTTTGGTATATATTGACATGATAACATCACACAGTTGTTGCAGATTGGTTGGCTGCACATCCATGATGTGAATCTCATGTTCCATCATATCCCAAAGGTGCTCTAATAGACTGTGATCCTGTGACTTTGGTGGCCATTTGAGTACAGTGATTTCCTTGTTAGAGTCAAGAAACCAGTTTGAGATGATTTGGCCTCTGGGACATGATGTGTTATCCTGCTTAAAGCATAGATCAGAAGATGGGTACGCGATGATCATAGAGGGATGGACATCAGCCTTGTGGTAAATGGTATTAAGGGGCCCAAAGTGGACCAAGGAAATATCTCCCGCACCTTTGCACCATCAGGAGCCTGAATAACTAATACAAGGTAGGATTCATTAATGCTTTCATGATGTTTATGGCTAATTTTGAACCTACTGTCTGAATGTTGCAGTAGAAATGAAAACTCATCACACCAAATCAATGTTTTCCAGTCTTCTGTTGCCCAATTTTTGTGAGACCATATAAATTGTAGCTTCAGTTTCTTCTTCTTTGCTGACAGGAGTGACACCTGGTTTTGTTCTTCTGAAGCTATAGCTATAGCTTTAAGGTTTAACGTGTTGGACATTCAGATAAGCTCTTCTCCATACCTTGGTTGCAACAAATAGTTACTGGAGAAACTATTTGTTGCAACCAACAACAAATAGTGTATCAGCATTCTGGTTATTTTTCGCTGACCTGCGACATTAATGAGACATTTTCTCCCACAGAACTGCTGCTCACTGGAGATTTTTTGTATTTTCAGACCATCCCCTGTAAACCGTTGAGATGGTGGTGTGGGAAAGTCCCAGCAGTTTCTGAAATTCTCATACCAGACTCTCGGGCGCCAACAACCATGCCACACTCAAAGTTTCTGGCATGGGATAGGCTAATTAGATCCTTGAGCTAACGAAAAGTTGAACAGGTGTACCTAATTAAGTAGCCGACTACCTACCACCCCCCTTCACTTCTCCCTTCTTTGCTCCACTCAAATATAATAACACAGAGACATAAACTTGTGTACTTTTGCCTGTTGTTTTATTTGTTTGTGCTAAATCATGCAAGTTTTGGAAGATGAAATAACACAGTAACGCGTCCTTGACAAATACAAGTCATAAAAAGGCAAAACAGGTTTTTCCTCAGTATATTTTACTTGGCGTGACACATTCAGTAACTCATGCTGGCTGAACTTTAAAAAGAATCTGTTGTGTAACTAAGCAGACTTAATGGCACTTCTCCACTGGTGCTTTTCTCATGCTACAATTTCACATTAACCACTAGTATCATCTCAACTTGTGGCTTTTGTAACTGGTGTTCAACAACTGTTACGTGGTCTCACTTAAATTTTTACATGGTTCTCTTCATGTGTGTGGTTAGCCGTGGGCATTTACAGTGGTGAAAAGAAGACAGTGCAGCAACACCCTCCCCTACATAGAGAGAAAACTGAGGAGGGACTATTGATTTTGTGGAAAAGAGGAGGCTGATAACAGATGTGTGAATTTGTCATCCAGGGAGAGCCTCAGAGGGAAATGGCCAGTGCAATCATCAGCAGCAAGGAGCCTGTAGGGAGGCATTCACACATAAACAGGCGCATACACTTCTTTATAAAGACAGAAAGGAGAGGCACAAGACAAAGATACCAGGAAAACGAAATGGAATCTCAGAACTAATGGGCCAAGGAGTAGATGTTCAATTTATTTCACACATACACCAACCCGAACCTCAACCAAAAGCTGGCAAACGGTCCTTGTGAAAGCCAAGAGCTATTCACGGTAACAGCTGGTTCCTGCCTGAGTTTCACAAAGGAACAGTCACATACAGCCATGTGGATGACAATCTGATCGTGATTAACAGTCACACTATACAATTAGAGCCACAACAGGTGTCTGATGTAGATGGGGGCACACACAATGAGTCAGTGTATTAACCGCACACGCGGTGCAGAAAGAAGAATAGTTTGACTGACTTATCTTCGCTCTCGGAGAGAGGGAAAAAAAGAGGGCGGAATGGAGAGAAAGACGCTCTTGCGACGGTATTTTATCATCTCTGTAATTAAACATATAGCTGTGGTTATGAGCGAGAAAGCGAGACGAAGAAATGGCGATAACGAAACAGATGGAGGCACACACTTGTGGAGCAAATGTGGAATTAGAATACAGTGAAAATGGAGGTTCTTAACTCTCTACCACTGATCCTTTTAGGTGGGAATCTGTGCTGCGGCTGCTCCAAATGTGTGCGTGCGTTATAATTATGCACTCAACAGATAATTCTCATTTACAGCCTAGGGTTACCACGGAAACACAAACAGCCAAGCAGCAGATGACATGTTTAAAAATATGACACCTAAAAAAAAAAAAAAAAAAAAAAAAAAAA
>VUQG01013433.1:31325-52079 GCA_015106755.1 Etia nguti
GATTACACCTCATCTGAACTAGCATGCACACAACCATGACTGTTAGAATATATACAGTATATTCTGCACAGTGGTGTGTGAGAGTTGTGTTGCATGAATGTGAATGGGGTGGGGAGGAGACAGAAGGAGAGAGAGAGAGAGATATGTGTTGAGATAGAGGAGATAATAGGAGGAAGGGAAGGTGGTGTTAGAGAGGAGGAGGCGGCTGATGATGGGAGTGTAGATGGTTTCTATTTTTATCCTGCATGTGTGATATATGCCAATAGGTGTTCAAACCCCAGAGTAAGAGAGACTTCAGCAGACTGTGATACGCCGAGTGTATTTTCACATTTGAACGGAAACTACGAAGTCCTAACTTTCAGTGGTAACATTAAATTTCGGTGTGGATAGCGCAACTAAAATAATTACAGTCTATTTTTCAGATGAGTGACTGAAGATAACTGTTGGCCCCAATATTTTCTTTCCCTGCCAGGAAGCAAAGGTGCCGAAAGCCTCCATAAAACCCAGTAAATTGAATTTGCTGATATTAAATTGAATGCACTAAGGAAACAGCAGCAGGAGAAAAAATGATATCATGAAGAAATCAAATCAGGATTATATTCATAAAGCCATTCAATAACTTGTTAATCCCAAAATGATTGGGCTTTGGGGGAAAAGATGCATGGATATACACACACAGACACGCACATCACAGAGATGGATTAAGGGACATCGATCAATAAGTCCCCATTGTTTAGCAACATCAAACCATTCCAACAGTAACAGATCCGGACAATTTCTCAAGCACTGTACTAAACACAATAAATGCACTTACAGAATGGACACTTAGAGAGAGTCAGATCTACCGTGACCAAATTACCAAACAATTTCAAATGTGATTCCTAGTTTTGCTATACATCTTTGTAATGTTGCAGTGCAGGGACCACAGCCACTTATTGGATTATATGGCTATCACATCAATCACCCCGTGCTGTGACTGGCCTCCACTTACTAAAGCATTTATCTGATGATCCCCTCATAAATGGCCTGATGAATAGCACCGTCCTCTGACTTTGGTCTAATCGTAATTGCATCAGTCTCCAATGGATACCGCTTCTTGTCCCTTTCTGTCTCCGTCTTTCTGAATCATTCTCTGGACAGGTCAAGCAAAAACAACAAAACAGGTCTGACTGGCAGAGACATAAGACATGATCAGACAATAGTATTGTATCGGTCTGCATTGAAATTAATGCACTCATTCAAATTTAACATTTAAAGGAGCAGCAGCAGCACCACTATGATATATAGCCTCCTAAGACCCGAACTCTTCCAGAGCATGCATTTTTAATTTCTCTTTGATATTTGGGCATATTGGGGCCCGATGAATGTAAAAACAAAGAATTATCAGATTTTATTTTTTTACCTGATTTTTGTTTCTATGAAAAATGAGAGCCACAAATGAGGATATTCGTTTAAAATTTTGATAGAACAGTGGCAGTATAATGTCCTCGTAAGTGGATATCAGGCCCTTGTAGAGCAAAATTTAGTATTTTGGTCTAAATAACCCAAAATGTAATGTCCACATATGTGGACGCAGGGTCCTAGGAGGTTAAGAGCTGCTCTAAAGACTCTAAGAGATTGCGCTCACTCACGTCAGTGTGAGGTAAGTACCAACATGCTTGTATTTACTGTTTACTAATCTTCTGTTGGCTTTAGAGGAAGTCAGCTAATTCCATAGTAATCAATTACTAGTTGGAGACATAATTCTGGGTCGAGGTGGTCACAAAATGACTGGTATCAACAGCGTCATCCCACGCAGCTGGTGTGTGAAAAACTGCAATAATTGTATTTTAAGAGTGAACCTGAGGATGCATATTAATATTAGCCTCGTTCTTCATCGCACCCTGAGGTCTTGTTGGGTTTTTTGGCTGAGTTGCAGACTTCTAATATAATCACCACAGCCTTGTTTTCTTCTATTTAGTCTCCACACCTGCAGGGAACACAAGAAGATTGCAGGGCATTCATGACCAAGGAGGCTAAAAATAGCAATAACCAAACCTCGCTATCCAGTAACAATAGCTGCTGCCCAATAAGAAATGACAAACACTGTTAAGGGGAACGGAAGATTAACAAGCTGTTTTACTTTATTTGGTTGTGAATAAAGGGTTGGATGCTAGCAAATAAAATAACATTGAGAAAAATGAGCTTTTCCATCAAGCAACACAAACATCATCTGATATTTTAGGAGAAACACAGACTATTTGATAGCCTGTGATGGCATGCAAACAATTTGACTAGTTAGGCCAACACGCCTCTGCACACCGTGATGTCTGAAACTCAAACACGCTTTATTCCAAAATCCTGAAACAACCAGATCTGCAATAGATACGAAGCTCTTTTGAATATGCTTTTCTAATATCATCTTTTTAATCCATAAACCTACATATGAATCCCTACATACACAAATGCACAGACATGGGTACACATACAGAAAAAACATATATTTGAGATGCTAAATCCTCAAAAGATGCCATCTGTGAATTTCTAATAACATTTGGCCAGGTTCTTTGTGTGTCTGCTTTTCCATGGGGCCTGGCTCAAATCTGTTACCATTTCCCAGCATGGCTTCTGTATAGAACACACATCAATGACCTCACAGCTGGAGTCTGGAGCACAGGCCAAGTTTACAACTAAGAGGTTCTCCACGGGAAAAGAAGAGACACACATATACACACAGACATACTTGGCAATCACTGCTCTCCCCTTCTTAAAAAGATATATTTTGTTCCCTGATCATCTTTTGTCTCTTTTCCTCAGCATGTCTCTGTGTGTGCAGTGTCAGCGTTATGATAAAATTCAAACCTTACCGTCTGACTGCAGTAAGGACCAAGCTCGGTTACTAGTTGTATAATGCGTCTGCAGTAATGCGTGTAACTAGTACAACTGAGGAGGACACTGACTGACATCTTTCATTATGATTTAGGAAGTGTCCCCCCCGTGTCTTAAAAGGTTTTTTTTTTTTAATCATCTTGTGCAGCTAGTTGTAAAGCATGATCTCACTCAAAAACTGCCAAACAAATGGAAATGTGTTGATGAGATTCTGCACTCGCAGTCAGCACCTCCAACTGTCCCACTGTGTGGTGAGCTCATTGATCTACTTTTGCACCTTGAGAAAAATGTCTCTGTTGCACTGTACACAATGCTCTCCAATATTTACACTTCTGTAATTGTGGCTACATTTTTCTTTGAGTGCATTGGGTTGTAATTGTTTATAGCACTTTTTGATGCGGTTTGAAGCATGTCGTTTGTCTGCGAGTTCTGTGAAGGTCTGGCAACTTGTCCAGGGTCTACCCCGCCTCCAGCCCCCCACTGTTCATGCTCCTGAACGAGTGAGAGGATGGATGGATGGATGTTTTTTGTAGAATCTGTGCAGCTTACAGATTTAACATGTGAGCACAAGCTCAATTTAAAAAAAATAAAACAGCAAAGTGAGGTGAAGCTGTCAAAGCTGGTTCCCCTTCCAATTCTTATGAGTGTTTATAGATATATGTATAATAATGACAATAAAACTTTTTAGTTTTTTGACACCTTTCAGGTTTAGGGATGCAATATTTTGGTTTGATATCTGTCAAATCTGGGCTTAAAAGCTAAACTGGCCGACAGCGTGAAGACGTGTTTACTACGCCTTTTGTCAACAGCAGCGCACCAGCTGGTGGAAAGCTAGCTTAGGAGGAGGCTAACAGCAAAGGGTCAGTACTTTGGAGGTATTTAACAACTACGATGCCAACAGCTTTGTATGTTTGGATTAGTTTTTGACTTAACTGCAAACTGGGGTCAAGTGAGTTGACACATCTGAAAACCTCTAAGGCACTGTTTTTCCCGACTGTCCTCTCTCTTTCCTTCTCCCTATTGCACTCATCGATTCTTCAACACTTGTTGAGACTTTAATTGCACTTATGGTCTCTTGTCAGCTCCGCTCCATGTGATGTGCATACATGACGAGGTGCACTTATGGTGACTGCACAGAAGGCTAAGCCAGGGCAACTGTTAATGACAACAGCAAACTCACAGTGAGCTGAAGACTTGTGTCACAAACAAAAACAGGTGAAAGCTACAAAACACTATTGTCCCCCATTTGGTTTATAATGTTCCTGGTTATTATCAGTTCCTAATCTGTATTGGTGACTGTTTAAAGTCTTAAAATAGGGGCTGTTGCCTGTTCTGTGTACTTAGCAAACTGGCTACCAGACTCACTTTTAAGACCAATGAAACATGATGAAATGAAAACTGAAGGTAGAAATTGAATTTGTGTACCAAAACAAATCATGTCTCCTTTTATCACGGTGTTTATTTATAAGGGCCTATTGAACAAATTGTCAACTCTCCTAGAAATCTGAGAGCCCATAGTATAGTCACCTCTGCTCTTTGGCTTCATTTAAATACAGTACTTACAGTCTCAGGTCACAGGGCACTGTAACATTAGTTTTACCCTTTTTTCACAAGTGCTCTGTGAATGGATCAAGCTCCAAAAGTATCAAGTTACATTCTCATATTTCACTCGAAAACTGTAAAAGTTTAAATGTATTATTTTGTATCTGACATCACTTTTTTTTTTTAAACACGTCTCTCTTTCAAAAGAGATCCCAAGCTCCCTTAAAACGAAGTGGTTAACAATAATTGGTTTCTCAAGCCTTTATGTCGTCTGTTTTTCACTCTTTGTGGGGACATCAGTCAGAAGGTGGCTCCATAGTGAATTACAGATTCACCTGATAAGGAAAAGCGCTCTGGTTCAATCCTGGTAGGAGACAAATTCCTTTGAGGTTACGCCGAATCAATGGTGACCTCTCATGAATAAGGGAGCAGGTGAAAGCACTTATCGTGGGCACAGTGGTCAGAAGCACTAGTAATGAGCAGCAACGGTAAAAACAAACAAACAAACAAACAAACAAGCAAGCCTAACACTGAGTAATCGTAGATAAATCTTAGAAGGATAGCTCAGGCTCTGCTAAAACTTCTGCAAACACTGTGGAAAAGATACAGGTTTTAAGAAAGTGAAAGTTGAAATGAAATTCACAACCCAACGCGCTGCTAATTATAGCAGCCCAGACCTCATCTGCATCTGTTTAAAAGTCACAGCTCCCCTACAGTACAGCTAGACACACAGTCCCCAAGCTTCTGGTGTGATATCTATTGTTTCTTATTACATTAATCACACAAGCCCTAAATTACTCTTTTTACTCAGTACTTTGTTTTTAAGTGTTTGGCTCCTATTTGCACCCAATTCGTCTAATATTGTGTGAAAAGATGCCGCTCGTGGAGGCGGAGAGGTGAGTGTGTCCAGAGCAATGTCTGGACACAGTGTGCCCAGTTAAGAGGAGTTATTGGAAAGCTGTTGCTCCACTTACAGCCACCTGCTGCCGGCCTGGTCTGCCTGGTCTGGAAGCATTCATTACAGCCCAGACTACGACATCCATCACCAAAGTCTGATCTATATCCACACATTAGGCTGGAGCTAACATCACCATCCACTAGTCATTAGGAACTGATTAGGTGGGTGGATAGGAACTTGGAATGCATAGATAAATACTTTAGGGCAGCAGTGGGGTTTTACTCATGCAGACCAATCACTTTAAATGGATAGAAGGTTATAAAAGAGAGATATAGTGTTGCATAAACAGGAAATAAAAGGATTTATTATCTTGAGCAGTTAATGGACACTAGAGTTTGCATTTTTTGTAACCACTTGATGCTGATTTAGTGGCCAAATAAATTTCTGTAAAGCACTTTGAGAACATTTTTAATTTGTAACACAGCAGAGCAGCAGGCATATCTTCCAGAAACAGCAGGCGTAAATACTCCATGTTTATTTGGATGTTTCCAGTTTTATTATTCATAAATGTAGTCTTATTAGTGTTACAGTTTCATAAAGTTATATACAACCTTATTTCATTCTGGTTGCCAGTGGGAAAACTTTTAGGTAGCCAATTTAAGCACATATAGATAAAGTCTGTGCAAAAAAAACAACTTTTTTTGAAAGTAACATTGGTCCATTTTTATGGGTTGTGTTTAATAGACAGCACAGTTGCTGACATGTTTTGCAGTTAGTTTACTCGGGGCTTTGTAATATCACTAGAAATCAGTACGCAATGTGAAAATATTAATTTGGGGATTATTATATTATCCCTATATATCACAGGGATACTCCTGGGCCAAACAAATGCTATCATTTAGAGTGCTTGATAAATGAAAAATAAAAAGTGACATTTATTCAGTATTCAATAATAACAAAATTGCTTTTTGATCTAAATCAAGTTCAGTATGTATTCATACTTTTATTAAACCAACGATCTCTGAGGGTGCAATTCATACATCACTCCACTGTTAATTGTTCGCTGTCTTGTTATGTCCAGAAATCAGAGTTCGAACTGTTCATATTTATGCAGATATCATTTTCAAACTGGTAGTCTGCACTCACCACAGTTTATAAGGGTACTGTTTGCTAAAGGTCGACCCTCCCTTTTGCCTTCAGAACCACCTTAATTCTTCATGGCATAGATTCAACAAGGTGTTGGAAACATTGGTCATAGATTTTGGTTCATATTTACATGACAGCATCACGTAAATATTGCAGATTTGTTGACTGCCTGTCCACGATGTGAATCTCCCATTCCACCACACGTCGAAGGTGCTCTATGGGATTAAGATCGCATGACTGTGGAGGCCATTTGAGTGCAGTGAATTTATCATGATCTTCAAGAAACCACTTTGAGATGATTTGAGCTTTGACATATGACATGGCATGTTATCCTGCTGCAGGCAGCCATTAAAAAAACAAAATAAAAGAAATTAAAAGGATGATCAGTGTCATTACAATGCAGCGAGTGTCAGCTGCACCATACGCAGCTTTTGTAATCAATTCTGACTGACTGCTCAGCTTAGTTTATCAAACATAGTGACAAATTTTGTTGGTCATAAAATTGATTAATTTTTTTATTTTTCTTGGGTCGATAACACAGCCCTTACATCAAGCACATTTTTTGAGCCTGTATTTTAATTCTCATGGAGTTGCTAGCAAAAGTAATAGTAATATTACTTTACTATTTTTCTGTGGCCCATGTTGGTCACAGCAGTTATTCCACCGCCACTGAAAGTCAAGTTCTGTTGTCATCTTTTCATAGTTCAATGTTGACTGACTTCTACCCTTTCATCCCACTGAATCTTAAATCTGCCCAGAGTAATACAGAGTGTCAGAAAATCTTAGAGAGAGGAAAAAATTAAAATAAACTGCATATCTCCTTTCCCTGCTGTGTTATTACCAAGACCCTCCATAAAGATATACAGTTTTGGTTTTTTTCCCCCCAAACAGAGCAGCAGAGGAAATTTTCTGCATTAACTTTATTGAAGTACAGACTCCAGCAAGTGTTTTTCCACTCATTATCAAGAATACTCTCTGAAATGTGACAACCCTCTGAAATGTGATTATCTTGCACACTAGCTGTTTGGATGTACAGAAGCAAAGCTCAAACCAGTGGGCTGTATTTGTCCTTATACTTCAGTCCTGTTCTCATCATCCCTTTGGTTTTTGTAATATTAATAATGAACAGCGGATAGATTTCTCTTTCACCTCATAAACATGCTGGGGAGATATGATTCCCCTGCTGTGTCTGCACATGCCCGAGGCTATTGAGCATAGAGCAAAAACTCTGACAAATTAATTGTAATATAGCCTGGTTTGAGTGGATGCTTGTACACTGCAGCAATGCAGGTTCAAAGTGTGTGTATGTGTGTGTGTGTGTGTGTTGAAGAGAGGGGGAGGGAGACAGGAAATAAGGAAGAGTATATGCAAGCTTCACATGGACTGTGGGGCACTGCAATGCACAACTCGATAAGGAAATATTCCACTTTTAAAAACAAATTGAGGTCTGAAGACTTCTTATAATTTGTTTTCACAATATCAATATTACCTAGTAGGTGGAAAGAAATGAAATATGAGAGGGAGAGAGAGACAGACAACAATAGGATGAGTAAAAGACTTGAGATGTGTTATGAAGAGGAAAAGAGAAGGGAAAGCAGTAATATACCCGAACAATAAAGCCAGATAAGATTTAAGATTAAGTATGCAACAACTGCAGCTTTTTAGTATTCCCCTGTAAAATTAAATTTCTTGTCATATGTAAAGATAAATAACATCTTTACTAAAATGATTTATGGTACAAAATTATTTCAAAAAGATACCCAGATTTATACAAAACAAAATAAACTAAGTTTTGAGTTTCTAAATGGACACTTTTGCAGATTAGATTCTCAATGATTCATCAGTGGATTGATTTTATGCTATGACATCATGTAGCTTTTAACAAATATGCATGGTGTACATGCAGATTACTTTTCCTCATACTCAGATGGCCTCTCCTATGTCCCATTTCCAGAATGAACCACTTCTGCACAGCACACTTCATCTGGACAAAGAGGTTATGTCCTATCCACCGAGCCTCTGCACAGAAACAAAATCAATTTGCACACACCGCACGTGTTCAATTGTCCCTCATGTGAAAGATTGAAGTATATTGTTCTTGTGTGCGATACCAAGGTTACGGACCATCTCCCCTTAAAAGCTAAAGCGGCTTCCTTATGATGCATTCAACATGATTTGTTGTCCAGAGGTAACGAATAGCTTTGATGATTCTCTTTCCTTCAGAAGTGCTTCTAAATCTGTTTTGCATAACAGCTGAAAGCTGGATGGACTTAAATGCACTCTGTTTTGAGCAGGTCATTGATGCGGTGTTAATTCAATGCTAATAAGATTAAAACATAATGCACATTGTCTCCTCTGAAACGAGGCTAGTAAAAATCCTTTGAGGAGACTTCTTATTGAGCGCCAGTAGACCATGGCCTTGCTCCTCACAGAGCGCAGAGGTAGAGGATGGGTTACTTACAAGAGGGGTTTGGGAATTGAATTAATATAGCCACAAGTCAACCTCTGAAAGCAAAAAAAGGCTTACTGAAATCTATTAATGGCGTTAGTCCATGACTTGACTTTTGTGCTCCTCTCAGTGCTTGGTGCTGTCATATGGCACATGGCAGGATTAATCCCTTAGCATGTGTAATCCCCCAAAGACATCTGGATGGGGGGAAAAAAGTCGATTCATAGCTTTGTGAAGGACACATCCTGCATCCATGTATTGACATAAGAAGAGCAGCACACAGCAGAGGTCAAATACAATTTTCAATTGTTAACTGAGTGGTACTTTTTGTTTTTTAAATAAATGAACTTACCAAATCAAATGGCAACGAATAAAGTAAGTGCATCCCGACAGGGTGGAGCACAGAAGAGAGAAGAAGAAAACCCACACAGAGACACACATACACGAAACCAGAGGGAACAGCTCCAGAGACGAGCATTAATCCCCACAGATTTAGTGTAGCAGAACAATTGCTTTTGTCACCCTGGATAATCAGCACAGAACACAGTTTATGAATTACAGTAAACCCAGAAAGACATAGAAGTGGGGAGTGTGTCAATGAGAACAAATTCATATATGCCAGTGCAAGAGTGAGAGCACAAAAAACCCCAGGAAAAAATTGGAACAATGATGTCTACCTGTTCAAAAGCCTGGCTACAAATCTGGGAAGATTATTCAGAGGTATTCACACCTCGTTTATCATTATCTCTACAGGGAAATGAGAAGTGATTTATTTCTATAACTTGGCCTACATATATGGAGAACTATCACTCACAATCATTTAAGCCCCTATTATCCACTCAGTAATAAGTATGTCTGACCAATAGACACAATACAGTCTAATCCATAATTGTTCACATTCAGTGTTTGCTCACAGCCAACTAAATCCAGGGCCACTCCAATAAAACAACAGAAACAATGCTTAGCCAAGTGATCACGTAATTGTCTTCTTAAATCTTTTTTATATAGTGCAGCGAAACCAAGGAGAAGTGCGTATTTACATCTATCCACCGCATCAATACCATTTTCCTATTAATTTTCAGGTTCCACTCATACCACTAAACCAGCTGGGACCTGTTTGGGCATGTACACATGACCTTTGGGGCAAACTGATGGCAGATCCTTCAGGTCCTGTGGGTTGTAGCGTGGCAGGGATGTAGTCTGGCACATCCCATGGATGCTTAATTGAATTGGGATATGGGAAGTCAGGAAGCAGGATAAACACCTTGGACTCTTTGTTGCATTGCTGGAGTCATTTTTGAGTTTAAAAAAAAAAATAAAATTAATTTATCTATTTTGCTGTAGCAGGATGGATTGTCCTGCTGGGTGAGGCAATTGCTATGAAAAGATGCACAAGAAATGAATTTTCAGTGGGTCACATGCGTCAAGGTATAATTTGTATGAATTAAAAGGTCCCAATGTTTCCAAGCAGGGCATTACATTCCAAATATTCAGTTGACATGTTAGCTGTTTTAATGCCGTGGTTGATCTGAGTCCACCAGTTTGGCACCATTCTGTCTTCTTTAAGTGTTATTTTTCCCATAATTTCTACAGCTGAATTTAGATGTTAGTATGCTGACCATTATTCATTTGCATTGAAAGCAAAATACAACTGAGCCTGATGAAATGTAAGATGTTAGGAAGATATGAAAAGTTGAAGGATAATAAAGTGACTTCAGTTCATTGCCTAGGGACCATAAACTATGAATGGCAATCCATCCA
This sequence comes from Etia nguti, assembly GCA_015106755.1. Taxonomy (NCBI): domain Eukaryota; kingdom Metazoa; phylum Chordata; class Actinopteri; order Cichliformes; family Cichlidae; genus Etia; species Etia nguti. The sequence goes on from VUQG01013433.1 coordinate 41,990, forward strand.
GTAGTTATTTTAGTCTGGACCAAAGTCATAGGAGTCACCAAAGCTGTGTTACTGCCGGGTTAGAAACGGACAAACAATCTACCCAACAGTTTGTATGTATCAGCCAGTCCCTCGTACATCACAAAGAGAAGTCTTAATGTTTCAGAAAATGATAAGAAGAGTCTCGGAGCTTGGTGTGGGCAGCAGCCATCAGCTGTCCAGGATGCTGCTAAACACCCTGGAAACTGATAATCACCAACTCATTTTCAGGCTCCTCGTGGAGAGCCTGCTGGTAATTGAATTGGAGTGGGCACAAGTGTTGTAGGTTTGGAAGGACCATTGCTGAAGGCAATCAGCTGTGACAGACAGTGAGAGAGAGACAGGGGGGAGAGAGAGACCGTTCCTATATTGAAATGTTCACACGTGTGATGTACGGTTTTCCTGCTTCGACACCCTGAGCATCACTCCAATCACTTTTGCCCAGTTAGTCAAGATTAAGTTAGTCAGGACACAGTGTCCTATGACAGGGCAGCATTTTCATGCACGGCACGCCGAGGATGAAAAGACGGCGGCAAACTAGAGTACATGCATAAAATACCTTGCTGAAAGACCCTCCCTGTAAATTACCCTTCACAGTCACATTGGCCACAACAACACCCCCTAGCTGACAGGTGGCCAGGTAAATGGATTTCTGAAAAAGCTAGAAAGGCTTGGTGCTCAATATCACTTTTCAAAAAATGGGCAACCATCCAGACCTCTGTATGAAAACAGGGTGAAATTGATGCCAAAAAGAAAGGAGAATCTGAGCAAGAATCCAGGCAGGCTGAGAGGAATCACTTCCAATTTTTTAAGGCAGACTCCAGTATAGCATTGACCTATGCGACCTCAGACACAAAATACAAGCAGCAGGTACCCACACACCACTAACCAGTATATTGCTCTTTTTGAACGGTTTACTCTGTTCTTATTTATTCCTATACAGAGTTTATGATTACCTTTAGAGTTCTATTGAGGTTTTCGGATCAACTGTTCTCAACAAAAAAGTACATTTTTTGCTCCTGTTGCAACTTCGGATAGATAGCAAGCTTGCAATTTTGCTAGTGTGTATGGCAATATCAATGTATGTTTGACAGTCCGGCTCTCTTATTCTATATTTTAATGCATTAACATTACACTTGCACATTCAAGGCACCCAGAGGATGGATCTAAATAACAACAGTGACCTACACTTCTTTTAAAAAATATATAGCCTCATTAACAGAATATTACTTAAACATTCTTTGGGTTATTACATGTCACCACACGAACATTAGCATTTGGGTCAAGTTCACAGAATGGCTATAAACTAATATATTAAAAATCCTGTAACAGTTAAAGCCCCTTTCTGTAAATAAGATAATTATTAACAGTTTTTATAATTAAAGAATAAACCTAAATTAAAATTCTGTGACTCCTCTTATAAACCAATAGTTTCTTTACTCATACTATTGATACCAGTGAAATATATACTTTTAGTTGGAATTTGACTTGGTTTAGACTTTGGACATCATTCAAAAACATTGCTGATGTTGTCACACCAAAAGAGCTCAGGCTCTGGGGTAAAAAAACCCCAGAAATGTTACCCATTACACACAGTACTGTTATTTATTAAGACACAGATGCTGCATTTAATCCCACGGGGTCCTTTTTTTTCTATTACTGTTGCTGTTTGTACGGTAAAAGCAAGTAATTGATTTTTTTTTCATGACTCAACCTGAGCTATTTGAATATTTATACAGGAGGAATGTCACTCGACATTATAGTTAGTGATTATGAAGATCCTGCAGGGTGAAACTCATAATTTTCATTTGTGGTCTCTTACTCTGTGCTTTGGTAAACCACTGTGGACACCGTCTCCCTGCTGATAATTGAGGCAGTTGTAAGTTATATTACTACAATGAGCAGAAACATGAAACTTCTGCACGTTATTGCTGTGTAACCTACTTAGAAACCACAGCCCTGGAAAATTGCTTCTGATTTTTCTACCTTTACAATAAGTCCACTATAGTCACAATTCAGCAGCATAGATGTAAAACTAAATGTGGCAGCACATAATTACTTTATTAAGATATACTCAGTTGCAGAACACACTATGCTAAACATAAGCCTTCATCATGTGGCAAAACACATCAATTACAGTGTAAACATGTCATTATTTGAATGTAGACATGTACATGATCATAGTAGGGGGTGACTTAATTTCAGGTTATATTTTAATGGGTAATAAGGGTTTCATGCACCATGTAAGTAAGGAGGAGTGATTATACCGTAATTTTTGATAAGCAGTTGATAAAAAGAAATATATCAAAATTGTGTTTCAGTCTTTTTACAGTTGTGCAAAGTGTGCAAACATGGTTGGATTCCTACCAATTGCCTTTTCCATACTGGCTTTATTACCCGTTTCTGATGAAAAAGAAAAACGGAATACACAAACGTGAAATGAATGTGCAAAACCTACAGATCACATAAAACCTCTGAAGAATATAGACAGAAAGTAACATCTTTAATCAAAGACCTTATCTTCATTGATGGCATCGTGCTCTACTTATGCACAGGCTTCAAAATATAAACGAGCCAGTCAGAACTTACAGTCTGTAATAAAATGTGTTTTGGGTGAAGAAAATTAGCTGAAACAGTTGGCTGGGTATGCAACATGTATCTGCTGATGTCTTGTTTGGTTTATATGCATTGTTACATTTGATGTATGAATATTTAAATTTATACCTGATATTTGTTTGATATTTCATTACAGGAAATCTACACAGAGACTGCATGGGTGTGCCTGGGTTACCTTCTCACTCCTTTGTTTTACCTACTGTACCAAAAAACAGTCATTGCTGCTGTAGTGCTGGTCATTAATATGCAGCAACAAGCACTTTTGCACTTATGATGAATTTTACAGTGCACTTATCATACCTTTTCTACAGAAAGGCAATAATTAAACCATAAAGAAACATGGCTGGCTGTCATGTTCTTAGTTAAGTGGATGTCTGCCTTGACTGAAAACGATGCCTGGACTCTGACTTCAAAGTACCGAAAAACGCTCCAGATAATAGTGCCCGTCAAACACTGTGATTGTAAATGTAAACATCTAGAGTAACTATGTATAATCCCTATCAAAATATATTTTTCCTTTAAAAAGCACGATAATCACTCTTACTGAATTAAATGAATAATTCATCTTATAATTAAGTAACTAAAGATACTGAAGGAAGAACAAGTTGCTTTGGTTCAGCATATGACTTAATACCATCTAAGTGTTTACATTATAAGTCTACATAACACGCTGAGTGGTCTCTTCACATTTTGTGGTACACTGGGATCATGTAATCATTTTATAATTTAAATGAATACAAAAGCACATAAGCCATTTGTGAAAAAGTAAGTATAGTCTGACATTCATTACACTTTAAAATGCGTAGATGATTACAAAGTCTTTAGGTTAATGACAGGTGGAGCCTGCCCTATTTAAACCTCTGACATCAGTAGGTTTGCTGCTGAAATCTTTAGTGTCATTATGCCAAGCTCTAAATATCTCTCAAAGGCTTTCAGAAAAAAAATTACGTGTCTGTCAAAGAATTTATAGTTTCATTTTCATTTCAATTGTTGTTAAATGATTCTATTATAGGATAAATAATGTATAAGTGCCATAGGTTTTAAATGACTGAGATTTCTCCAGGACTGGCTACAGCAGCAAATTTAACTCAAGGATAGATTGTTTTATACGAAAAGAAGTCCCAAAGAAAGATATCTTTCATGAGTTGCTTTTGCAGCTGTTGATCTCAAAGTGTATGAGTGTACGTTCAGAATGAAAGTGCACAAGTTTGACCTCCAGTGGAGATCTGGCAGCCTCTGTGTCCAAACCAAAGATTATGGATTGCAATTTACATTAGTATTGAATATATAAGCCTCTTGAAATAATGTACTCTAGGCATATGACTTAAAGACAGAGCTATTTGGCCAAAGTATAGCAGGCATCCTTGAAATAGATCAAAAGACAGCTGTTTGGGTGAAAAACGCCATACCAACTCTGATGGATGCATTGGGTTGCTCCACTGCCTTTAAGAGAGAGCATCTCAATATCACTGATTCAACTATGAACTTGTCATCATTTCTAATACTGTAGGTCAAGCTGAAGCTATTTGTCCCAAAGGGTTTAAAAAAAAAAAAAAAGACTTATTGATAGTTAAGGAGTGTTAATTATAGCCCAAGTCTTCATTCAGACATTGAGACTGTTGAAAAATTATGTAAGAAGTTACTGCTAAAGGTGGCAATAATAATTTCTAAGATCAAAGGTATCCTTTTTTCCTCAGATGAAAACTGTTATATTTTTGGTGAATATGTGATTTTAGAGGTAAATTTTCTTTTGATTGCATTCAAAAACTCTCTGGATCCACTGTTTCACTGAGGACGAAATGTTTGCATGTCACAGTTGTATGTGACAACTGTTCCCACCCATCAAGCTTCATTCAAACTATGCAAACTTCAAATCAGACTTGTGAAGGTCAGCTCAGTTATAATATTGACCCTGAAAAGAAGAGGTTACCATCAGGTCTGGATCTTAATCTGCATGGGCAAATTAATTCCTTGACTGCTGTCATGAATTCAGGGCAACAGGTCAATGAGTTCACATTTAGGTGCTGGCTTTCAGTCATAATCCCATCAGTCATACACTCAAATTCTAATTAGTAACACTAACAATGGACCGCACGTTCCTCTCTTATACCCAAATCAATACTCACTTATCTGCACTGATTATTATGTCCATGTACTGTAGCTGTTATCTCTAAAGTAAATTATGCATAAATCAGAGCCTGGTAACACTGACTGCACAGATAAAACATGCACACCTTCTAACCAAGTGTACATGTTTTGTAAAAAGAAAAAAAAACATGAATTAGACCATGACTTCTTATTTTGATCCACGCTGTAGTTCTTATGCACATGTGCCAATAATAATAACAATAATAATAGGTGCTTTTGTTCATGGAGGGTCAACACGCACTTTTCTCTCAATGGCAGCTACATTAGCCTCTGCAGCTACTCTCAGATCATACGGGCCAGCCCTCAGTCTCCACATACACCTGTGAAAAATAGGTGTTCATGACCTATTCACCAGTGTATGAGTTGTCCTTCACTGGACCACTTTGGTAAAGTTTTGTTTTCGCGGTGATCGGACCCAATCCAGTTATTGTCAAAGCCACACAGATTCCTATCACTACTCATTGTGACTCCTTCCATCATATCAACGTCAACAACTAGCTGTTCAAATGCTGTGTAATACAGCACATCACACCTTTTGACAGGTGCCATTGTAAAGAAATAATATTTTTCACTTCACTTAAATTCATGTGCTGTAATTTGAATGAAACATGGAAGCCAGTTTTTACTCTAGACGTTTAACAGCTGAGTGAGACGTTTGTGTTAAGCTCAGGAGATTCAACACATCAGTGGGCATCATAATCATGGACAAAAAATATCTTTTATGAAGTAGTTGATGAGTTTTTCACTTTATTCACATGATTTCATTAGCTTGAAGTAGGGTATATTATTATAATTGCTTTTTCGTCTGTATTATTAGTTTATTAGAGGTTCGACTGTGATATGTAATTTACTGTGATTACATTTCAAGCCACACAAGCCTTTAAAGCACTTGGTCAAAAGAATAAACATCAGTGTTAGATCCTGTCTGGCATCATTCTTTGACAGCGGTACTGAAATTACATTGAGACTATGAACTTCAGTTTTCTTCCTTTATTCTTATCCAGGACACCAAAATTTCTGTTGGTGTGGATGGACGAGCAATGATGAGCTAAGGTTTGTAGCCGAGTTGCAGCATTTCCCTCACAAACACACACCAACGCACTCTCAGCCTCCTCCAGTTTGTAATACAGGTTCAACCAAATATGACAAATGCTCAATTTTATTACCACCCTAAGGTCAAAATCAATTTGATTAACAACCTAGAGAACAAAATCCCTCACAGGTCCTATTGCCTAAATGTCCCTGATTTAACTAAAGCCTCAGCACTGTGTGCCTGCTTGCTTGCATCCTTGTCTGCCTCATTTGCAGGATTTGAGCTAAGCCTTTTAGCCCTGCTATAGAGTGATATGAGGGCTCTATGGCAGTTGGTGGCTTGCTAACTCACTTGAGTTGTTAAACCTCTTTTTGTCCAGTCGGTCAAAAGGAACAGGGGGCCTTTTAGGTCTACTGTTGAAAATCATATGTTCTTTGCTTGTACTAAAAGTAGTTCATACAAAAGTATGCCCCCTGCAAGTTTCTTCTCTGCAGTCTGCTTTTGATACATTTAAAACAGTTAGATGCATGCTTGTGTATTTTTTCCATTTCTAATTTTGGCCCACTCTTCACAGCTTGGTCTCTATTTCTCTTCACCTCTGGCATGTGGTTGTTATTGAAGAAATTGCAGTGTCTAGGAAGAAAGATGCACAAGCAAAAATAGCAGAAAACTATTCACCTGGTACTTCATTGCCCATCGCTGAAGTGGGATTATGGATTCTGATTGAGGCCGGATTATTGTCAGATAAACAAAACAATCGAAAAGCCACAGCGGGCAAAGGCTGCATATACTTAGTGACACAGGGAGGGCACCCTTGTTGCATTGTGTCATAGCGCTAATGTACACAAAATCAGACATGCCACAATCTGACAAATGTACACGCACACAGAAAAGCTGAAGCTCACTTAATTTAAGATGAGAGTAAAGATAATATGAGTGCATCTTGGGGGAGAACAAAGAAGGAAACACTCAAGAGCACAACTGTAAGCCCTGAGGCTCCTAAACAGGAAGTCAAGAAGTCAAGGAAAGTACTGTCTGTGGTAACTGGTGTTCATCTTATTAAGTTAGAGGAGTATAAATTGCTGTACAGCAGACAGTTGATACTTTTCTATAGATTCCAATGCAAGTAAGTGGAAGTAAGTGGAGTAGATCTATCTATATTATACTCTGAAAAAAAGTAAACTCTGCCATAAAACATGCCTGCATGCATTTAGACATGGTCAAATGAATAAAGACAAATTTTGCCTTTGTGTGTATGGTTAGTGTACATCTGTGTGTGTGACTGTGTGTTTTTATGACGTAAACTGTGAGCAGAGACTAGAATGTCAGGCAGGTTTACATTAGTCAGCAGATGCAGTGGGCCACATCATTAGTCACTCTGACACCCACTTCTGGCCCCTGTTTTATTGATGAGGCCAAGCTCAATAACTACCCCCAGTCTAAACACACACACACACACACACACACACCTTCTAAGTTGTTTTCACATTTGAACTCCAAAACCGTGTCGGGACATTCAGGGCTGGTTGTTGTCCAAAGTTGCCTCTTTACACATGTAGCACACAACAGGTTTAGTTTTGACGAGGATTGGGTAGACTGTGCAGGAGACTTGCCTAGACTAGTCCACTTGCTCGCTGGGAAATTTTCATATGGCTACCTGCACACGGGCTCAACTGGACAATGCACATACTGAGTATTAGGGGGCTTGGACACTAGCTTTGGGGCTGCAGTGTATGGGAGTATGTATGGGAGTGGCTGTACAGAAAAAGCAACAGGAGAACACTTTGGCATTAAGTGGAAAGCAACAGGCACTCACTGCACGAGGGTAGAAGCTGTGACAGCGAACAACATCCTACAGTTTGTCAGGAAATAAAATGTAAAAAAATAATAATAATAATTAAATGTAATTCTATTTTCTAGAATGGCTATTTTTCTGTCTGTAGACCAAATATCCGATTCAGAATCAAATATCTGCTCAAGAGCAGATCTTCTGGGCCGATTGTGAATGGCAAGGCACAATGACAGTGTGCCAAGTGTGTTATAGCAATGAGCTCAGAGCCATTTATGGCCTCCATGACTCTGACATTTAGCAGGATGCTGCAATTTGTCAGCCTCTCAGTCTGACTCACACATCCACAACAGGGGACACTCATAAAACACATTACCATTAGGCCTAATAGTGCTGCATCACATAACTCTGTGTGTGTGCCTATGTCTGCGTTTGTGCTCTGTAAAATTAACGATCTATGTGTAGTTCCTCTAACTACCATTAAAATGACTGGTGGAAATACACGGTGACAAAAACCAACAAATACATCCTAGTGCTCCACATGTTGACCTTGATCAATCAAAACTAATTCATGATTGATTGTATACAGTAACAACAACCCTGGTCTGCAGGTTAATTAGTCATTCAGCCAACATTGGAAACATGCACGACTTTAAAAATTACTTGTAAATAGCAATTATTATCTCTGCCTGTTACCTAAACACAGCCACTGGTTTGACTCTTTGAATGAGAAAGCATTCGGATGTTTTACATCAGAGTCTTTGAACCACAAAGCACTTCGAGACCTACATCTAGTAACTTACAAAGAGCGGAGGAGGAAGGCTCTCATTGTTTCATTTAATTCTGAAAGTGCATTGATGCTAACCACAGGGCAAGTTGGAGAGGTCGGTAATGGTTTGCCGTTTTTTCCCCCCATATTTCCCATCCAATACTTTGTCTCACTAAGATGCTTTCAACTTTCCCCATCTCTCTGCATTTCTTGCTCTCTCTCTCCCTCTTATCAGTGACGTATAAAAGGCAAGCAATGGCACAGACATAATGGAGAGAGAACATCTTGGTGGCTGCTCTTTCCCCAAAAGAATACCATCAGTAAAAATACAGTGGACAAGTCTACTGAAAAGTGGCCTTTCTCTGTAGTTTCTTATCATCGTGCATAAAGTTTGCAAAGGATATCTTGGAAAGTGTGACTCACACTTCGAAAGCAGTTATAGATTTCTCGGCCACAAAGTCAAGCAGACATTTCAAGTCAAATCATAATCAAATATTTACTGACACAGGTGCAAACAGACATGTAGACAAACTTGCAAATTCACGGGTACTTGCATTTGCGAGTGTGCCCTTACACACATACACACACAGAGCCCTCACAACCAGATAAAAGAGGTGTCTGTTCTGCTCTTACCCGAGCGTTGTCATAGTAACGATGGTGTACCAGAAGGAGGCTGGGATGCTGGTGAATTTGCTGGAGCTTGAACCCTTCTCTGCGTAGAACATGACGGTAGCAAAGATAATTATGGCCATAGTGAGGGAGAAGAGGAGGAAGCCCAGCTCCGAGGCACAGCTCTTCAGTGTGTAGCCCAGGATGCGAAGGCCCTGCGAGTGACGGGAGAACTTGAAGATACGGAACACGCGGAAAACACGGAGTGTCACGAAAGCACCGCTCACGTCCTCGTTGTCAGTCATCACCAGGCCGATGTAGTATGGTAAGATGGCCACCACATCGATGATGCTCATGACGGATCTCATGAAGCGGTAGCGGCTGGGTGCAGCAAACAAGCGCATCAGGTACTCCACGGTGAAGATCATAACACAGGCCGTGTCCATGCAGAAAAAGGCCACGGTGTAGCGCTCACCGCATGGCACTTCCTTCTGGTTGGGTGCTGAGCCACAGGGCACCGTCTCTACCACATTGGTAATGACAGAGACAGCAATGAAGAAACCAGTGACATAATAGAAGACAAGAGCCATGGTTGAAGTGTGAGGGTTTTCAAAAGCCCGCCACATGGTCTCCCTGAAGGTCATATTGGGCAGCTTGGCATCCTTGTTGTCCTCCTGGTCATCCATCAGACGCTCTGCATTCTCCCTCTTCCTGTCCTTGTACTCTTCATAGCAGCAGTCACCGATGATCTCTGGGACAATGCCAAAGAAAGCCAGCTCCTCATCATAGGAAGATATGCACTCGTAGCGTGGATAATGGAGCTTGCCTGTACGGTAGAAGTTGAGCACACTACGGAACACGTCGGGGTCCCGGTCAAAGAAGTATTCTTTGGTCTCCTCATTGTAGAAGAATTCCTTCTCTGAGCTGCCCAGCAGTGTGTCTGGATAGCGGTCCAGAGTGTTCCTCCAGGTCTGGAAACGGCGGCCACTCACATTAAGAACGATGAGCTCATCCTGCCTCTTGTTCTTTTCAGCAGGTGCTACTGGCATGGGCAAATTGGCCACAGGCATCCAGCCGATGGCTGCTGCCCGGGCAAAGGGAAGCCATG